>NIVC01003266.1:0-55000 GCA_002269645.1 Macrostomum lignano
TGCAGAAATTCAATTCAGTTATTCGGATCCTCAATTGTTCAAGCTTCAAAGCTTCGATTTTTCAAAGACCGCGGCATCATCAATTGTTCAAGTTTATTTAATGTTGGACGCCTCTTTCTTCACTGCCTTTCCGTAGAATAGCAAAGTCTACTCTGGATTTCCTCAAGTAAACTTGAAACTCTCCAAAGTGACTGAGCCATTCGTTTCCTCCTCGGTTTTTCCCAGTGTGTGGCCACATCTAGAAAACTGGCTTATCTCAGATTCTCTGCGCCGTTAAGCGCCCGAAAGAAAGAACGAAAACGCAAAAAACCTGACGAGCTATTCCAACAAAGTCACTACAGTAAACATCAATCAAATCTGGAACCACCAATTTCTTGCTGTCAGAAAACTTTTTCGCTTATCAGACAGGTTGCTTGTCAACCATTCATTATCTTCCTTGATTAAAGCCCAAGATTCGCTGTCTGCCAAGCCTGCGTGCTTCATCTGGAAAACTTGCTTATTTTCGTAGACCGCTTGCCTAGCCTTCCATCACTTTTCTTGATTAAACAATCCAAACTCACTGTTTGCAAAGCCCACGAGCCCCATCCATCAAATCCTCATTGACCCAAGTTTGTTTTTTCGGATTGCTGATTCTGGCGGTTGCCCTTTATAGATCATTTTGATGTAGAGATTAGGATGCTAGGGAATTTCTTCTTGTGTTTATTCAGCTTCAGGCCTCCAACAAATCCTTATCTTAAACAAGCTGCCCAAGTCAGACTTCGCGCGCATACTTAATCTCCAGAGAGACCTCCTTTCTTAATTAAAGCCATCAATCAACTTCATTTCCCACGAGAAAATCTTTTCCTTAATCAAACTGTCCAGGCCAGCCTTATCCTGCCACTTCATCACCGGCCCAGCGATGTTTTTTCTGCATCACTGACAACCGACCTCCCCTGGGATCTGTCCCTAGCTCCCTCCCGTTTCGCATGATGGATTAAGACCAAAATAACCTCAACTTTTCTCCATCCCTCTACTGCCAGTGGCGCGAGCTTTTTGGTAACCCCATATCCCCTTCGCTTATGACAACTCAAAATGATCATTAGATCGCAAAAAAAAATAATAAAACTTGAAAACACAAAAAACAATACCATTGCTTATAGTTCATTCGTATAATCCGTACTGCTCTTATCATGTTAAAGTTACAAAATGATCAGTCCGATCAATAAAAATTATAAAATTTTCAAAAAATTAAAAATAGCAAATTT
The DNA here is from genome assembly GCA_002269645.1 of Macrostomum lignano. Classification (NCBI taxonomy): domain Eukaryota; kingdom Metazoa; phylum Platyhelminthes; family Macrostomidae; genus Macrostomum; species Macrostomum lignano. The sequence continues at coordinate 1,245 of NIVC01003266.1, forward strand.
ATAAAACTACAAAAACATTTCTCTACGTTTGCTTAAAATTATGAAATCAACCCCCTAGCTGAAACTCGTCAGATAGTTCAAAATTCAAATTCGAAATTCAAAAAGCCAGAACAAATTCTCAGAAGAAAACTGCCGACTTCAAGAAAAAAAACTGCCGATTTCAATGATACAAATTCGATTTTATTGGCCACCACTGATGTCCGTCTAGTCCAACATTCAGGAGCTCCTTTATCAAATTCAGTTTCAAAGTTTCAGAACCGATCAAACGGCAGTTCAATTCAAATTTCGAGTTCAAAATTTCAAAATTCAAAGTTTCAGAACCGATCAAAAGGCAGTTCAATTCAAAATTACTTCGATTTTCAAAGCTCGTCGCAGATCACAGTTAAAAAATTACACAGTCTCTCTTTTTCTCCCTTCCCCAGCCAGTCCGCCAACCGCAACCCTGAAAGCCATTGCCGTTTGCTCACTTTGAATTTGACACTCTACTTTGCTATTAGTTACATTTTGTGCTATTGTTGCCTTGAAATTATTGATTGAATTCTTGTTAATGACCACACCTGTCCGAGATTTACGTTCCGGACCAGTTTTTCAAAGCTCAAATATTAACAGACCCCCTGAACAAAATTTAGAAACTTCTGACGCCAAATAGGTGAACAGCTCCCACGAAATAGTTCACCAGTACCTAACCTGTTTATACCAATAACGTTGAGTTTAATAACCCTCTCGCGGATCATTTTGAACACAACCGTGCACACTCACCAGCACCCAGTTCCATCCTAACAGACGCGGACGAAACAGTTCAACCAGCCCCAAACGATATTGCTGAAGAATCTACTCTAGATATGGCTGATCAGGACGGCGCTCCCCATGTTGATGCTGCAGCGACAAATGCTGTCCGTGAACTTACTGATGTTATGAACCGCAGTCTGCAATTGCAATCAAACCATCCCGTCTCAGCTACTGCTCTTGCTGAAATTCGTCAATCCCTGAAAGGAATCGACCAAATGCATGACTTCCGCTCCTTCACTGAAGAGTTCGACTTGATCACACGCTCCTTTGGACTATCGGAGAACGCAAAGATTCGGCTCTTCCCGCGACTACTGAATGACCTTCTTAAACTCGAATACAGTCGCCTCTCTGCCGCAGTCCAAGCCTCTTATCCAGCCACCATTGAGGCACTGTCTCAACGCCTTCGGGAAGTAACCATTGGCTCGGCTCTAACGCTGCATAATGCAACAACCCGGAAACAACAGTACGGCGAACCGTTCCTGTCTTATTTCACCGATATTCGTCGAAAGCTCAGGTCAGCTATGCCGGAAATACCGGAAGAATTTCCGGAAGGTGCCGGTCCGGAAACACCACCGCGAACCAAGCTGTCATCGACCAGCGCAACCGAGACTTCCTTGCTACCCTGATGGCTACGACTATCAACAATGCTCTACCCTACATCAAACGAGAACTCTTGAAGCAAAATATCACCACGGAAAGTACGCTAATCAACAAGGCCATCCGCGCCGAACAAATCCGCGACTCCACCATGGACTCTGATGGCACTGACTTGAAAGCTCTCACAGAGCGTCTAACTACCTTAGAAAAAACGACGAAGGAAGCCAATCAGCAGGTGGTTGCCTCCCTGCAAACACAAACCAAGCCACCTATCGCTAATATGCAACAGAAGCCCACTTGTTATCATTGCGGTCGACCTGGACACTATGCCGCCGACTGTCGTCGAAGGAATGACCAACAACCTCGTCCCTTCCGACCTAACTCAAGCGATCGAAGGAACACAGCCCAATACGGCTCTGATGCCCCGCGAAATCGTTACCAGCAGGGACCGCCACGATTGACCTGTAACTATTGCCGAAAACCAGGACACTCTATTAACCAGTGCCGACTACGAGCCCAACGTACACAAGGCTACGGTCCACCGGCGACACAACAATCACGATTTCCACCCCGTCAAGACTATGGAAACCGGCCTCAGCAACGCTATCCGCCTCGATACAACGGCGCCAACAATCAACGACAACCTCCGAGATTTGCGCAACAACAATATCCACCGATACGCGCCATCACTGCTCAGGACCCTGAAACGTCCCACCCAGGATGGAATCAACAGCCGCAGATTGGATGGACGACTCACGACGCTCCCGAGTCTGCCCAACTGATGCACATTGCTACAGTTGATGAACGCCCACCGACTTTTGGAAACGAAATTCGCTACTCTGGAGACGCTAAGCAGCTGAAATCTTACTCAAAAAACCGACTACTGCGCTGCGACTATCAACTCTATCGCCTTTGTACGGTTGAAAGAATGACTGACACCTACACTCCACCGACCAGCAACAACAACCGCGAGAAAACCGTGAAAGCTTCCGTCGGAATTCGCCGATCACTACTGACACTTTTTCTCCTGTGCCTAGCAACTTCACTCTTCGCACTAGCCAACGCTACGCCGTAACGACGTCAACTCCACCATCGATTGAGAGACAATCTCACGAGGGCTTCATTGACACACCAATGGTCTGTCCGTACAACCAGATCCCACGAATTTTCACGATACCACATGAGATCCGTTGTGAACAGCTCAAACACCAAACAACGCCGACACTCCCGTTGAAACTGGAACTTTACACAACGAACGTGGAAACCAGTTCCCTGGTTATGACTGTCTGTTTCCGCGAGAAAATCACTATTAGATGTGATAAGGCGGTGATAAGAACCTGGACATCCGCCCTGGTAGAGTTGGAACCGCAACCAGTCACTCAAGCTGATTGTGAAAACTGGGCACGAACAAAGCTATCGCCTGATGGATCATTAGTGTTAAAGACTGCGTCAACTCAGTCTATCCAACGCCTGCAATCGACATTCAACACGCAAAATGCTGTGCGTTGCACTCCGGTTCCCATTCAGAACAAATAGTAACAACAGTGATCACCGGAATCCCAGCCTACTCAACAGCAGATCAAAAAATGGAATCTTTGTCCTTCCCAATGGACAACTGCAAACTCGCCGACAAATTTTGTACAATTAAAACAACTGCACAAGAAATGCGAGCTTTCAACCTACCTTTGCCGATACTAACATCCCCCTGGGATCCTTTGGAAACTGAAGCAATCTACCAAATTGACGTGAAAGGACCAAGACATCTAAATCTTATTTGGACACCTCCACCACTCGCTGATTGTCCTTTAAAACCATTTCGTACTCTTGAAGGCAACTTAAACTCCGGCTTGTTCTTAACTAATGATCAAACATTGGGACTAACCTTCAACCCAGTGCCGTCGACTCACACTCTCACCTGCACTGGCGTCCGTAAGACGTTGTACCTTTCAACACAAGGTCTATACGTAGACATCCTCGACAACAAAGAAGCAGAATTTCTCGCCACCTTACGAAGCCCATTAGAAGAAGCTACTCCAAAACCTCAAACTAGCGAAGAAACCACTTTTCGAGACAAAAACGTCGTTCACCAGCGATACTACCAACGCCACCAACAATATTACCCGTTCAGCAATCGACGACTCAACATCCTTTCACTACGACAACTCAGTCACGACAATTCCTACCGCCGCAACCTTTACGACAAGAGCGACCTGATCATCCACCGACGTCAAGCACTTCTACAACAATGACGCCAACAACTACGATACTAACTACTACAAAATCAACACCAACAACTACAATTTTGACAACTACAACGACAACACCACCGACTACAACGACAACGACTACAACACAACACCACCGACTACAACGACAACACCACACTACAACGACAACACCACGACTACACGAACACCACCGACTACAACGACAACACCACCGACTACAATGACAACACCACCAGCTACGACGACAATGCCACCGACTACAACGACAACAATACCTACCACAACCGTAACACCGACAACTTCAACAACCACAACTGCTACAACCTCAGCAGCAACAACGACAGCAGTCAACTACGACGACAACAAAAGTGACGACACAACCTCGTACCACCACCACTTTACGCCAACAACCTCAACCTCTAGCAGCACAACCAGTGCACCAGCAAAGTCTGCAACCTCAACCTTCACACAAACTCACCAGCGACAACAACCAATCCACAACTGGCTTCTATTCATACGAATCTAGCAGTTCCACCTCACGAACCACAAGGTAGTCAACCGGATCTCCTACTACTACCACGCAACAAGCGAAGCACAGATGACAAAACCATCGCAGCCCCTTCAGGCAACTCTACTGCGCAACTTTCATCAACGTTCGCATCCGCTGAACTTCTTGCTGGACAACTACAAGGAGCCTAGTAAAGCTCGAAAAGACCTTCTCCAAGTACAGAGGCAGCTGCAACTACAATGCATGATGTACGCAACTAATCTCAAGTACAATCGACAGTTATACTACACACAACCAACGCTCGCTGCTCGACTCTTATTAAATGATCCTTTCTTGCGAGCTAGATCCATTGCTGGATACCTCTTCGTCTACCAGTGCAAACCCCTACATCAGTTCCGCTTTGTCCAACCAAAGTACAAGACGAACCAATGCTTCACGCGCCCCCCACTGGAATTCCGCCTACAAAATTATACTGTTCTTGGATTTTTGGACACAACGACTCGTATTGTCTCCACAGCTACTCCAGCTCTAATCTCATGCGACGCCTTCCCATACTACTACCTGCCTAAACAATCGATGCTATTCAAGACCACATTAAATTTTTCGAGATTTGAACCCACAACCGCTAATGTCAGATCCGATGAAAACTATCGATTGTCCGATTTGCAAACTTCCGTCTCCGAAAGCATCTTCAAACCTATGGGAGATATCAATTATACTTCACTTCGTAGCCCGATAACGGTGACCGACCTAATGCACCAGTTCATGCAAACTCGCGATTTTCTGATTACGGTTTTCAAACTTCCGAATCGAACACGACATAGAACAGCACATGCTGACAGTGCATTCCTGGACTCAAAACTAGCTCTCCTCAATCTATGGTCTTCGTCGATATTCAACTGAAATCGACTAGTCGCAAACTATCAAGAAAAGTTCGTCTTAACAGCAGCTGTAATCGTCTACATTGCCGTCATTATCTTCGTGTGCAATCTTGGCCGACTCTGCGTTGCCAGCACCATCCGTTACGGCAGAACGCACACTATACAAGTGCTGCGGCAACAACGAACTCCAACTCGAGTGGAATCACGAAACGACTACTCCCAACAACAGCAACTGATACCACCGAGACAAGCGCCAACACCTTCGGCACCCATCGAAACGATTGAACTTCGCGCCACCCTTCCGCCACCACGGAGACCACCACCAGAACCGAAAGTTCCAAAATGGCCAGCAAACTACTCATACGCCTTTGTTTTGAAGCACCTAACAACAGCAACAATGATCAATCTGTGGTGCCGCAACGCACCGCATACTCGACACAGATGCACCGCCCTCATTGACAGCGGCGCCTCGATCTCCTGCATCTCACCGGCATTCGCCAAAAAGCTTCGAGTACCATTACAAGACACCAACATGAACGCCATTTGTGCAGGAGGACAACAACTAAACCTCAACAAAAAGGCTACTTTTGATCTCGAAATCGATGGACGCAACCACAAGATATCGGCCTTTGTGCTCGACACCCCGACGCTGACTATGATTTGCTCTTAGGAGTAGAAACCTTTAAGTCACTGGGAATACCACTACAATTCGACTACTCGAAAGCGACAGCTAAGCTTGGCAATGAGCAATTTGCGATGCTCAACTCCATCCAACAGTTGCAAGAAACCTCTGCGGTGATGCAAAACAAGCTAGAGTTACCACCACAGACAACGCACCAAGTCACGCTGAAACTCTCTTCTCGACATGAGCCAACGATTCCTGTCCTGTTCGTCCCTAAGGACCACACGATCCAGAAACACCAGTTGATGATACCAACTTGCCTTGTTTCTGTCAACCCGGACGGACAAACTATCACTGTGGAAATTGCCAACCCGTCGCTGACAACGCAAACCTTGCATCCTCAACAAGTCATTGGAAATCTGGCTAACATGTCTGACTACAACATCGTACGACCAGCAGCTCAAATCAACAATCTACGCACGCTGCAGCAAGAAACACCAACGACTGACATGATTCGTACTCAACTCAAGCAAGCCAACCAGCACCTCTCAACCGAGCAGAGTGAACAATTAGTTACTCTAATGAACAAGTACCGTGACGTCTTGGCACTACTGCCAACCGACATGGGTTGCTCTACCCAATACACGGCTCACCTGCATCTACACCCACACTCTGAGCCAGTCACATCCAGACCCTATCCAATCGCTCATGGACTACAAGAACGGTTTGATGAGCTCATCGAAAACTTCCGTCAAAAAGGAATCATCAGTCCGAGTGAATCTGAATACTCAAGTCCATGTCTTCTCGTGGAAAAGAAGACGCTCGACGCTCAAGGTCGCCGACAACTAAGACTCGTGACGGATTACCGAAAACTGAACAAGCTAATTCGTGCTCCTAGCATCCGACCTCCTAAGATTCCGGATTTGCTACATCGATTGAAGAACGCTAAACTGTACACACTCTGTGACCTAGCAGATGCTTTCTACCAAGTTCGGATCGATCCAGAAAGCACAAAATACGACACTGCGTTCATTGCACCCAACGGCCTACTTTGGGAATTCAATCGACTACCTCAAGGACTCAAGTCCAGTCCTAGCTTAATGTGCCGTCTTGTAGCATTGTTAACAGCTGACTCTCCAAATCAGATTGCCTACTTGGATGACGTCATGCTCATCGCCGAAGACTTCACCGGCATGCTCAAAGAAATCGAACGTTTCTTCCAAAAGTTACGACATCATGGATTGCGAATTTCACTACGAAAATGCATCTTTGCTAAAACAGAGGTACAATATCTTGGATTTGTTGTTTCTGCTCAAGGCATTAGACCAGCCCCCAGCCTCATCGAGAAAATCAAGACCTTTCCTGTGCCTCAAACGGTTAAGCAACTACAATCTTTCCTTGGACTTGCAAATTTCTACCGAACGCACATTGCTGGCTACTCACGAGTAGTACAGCCACTTCTGAGTATTGTTAAAAACACTTCGAAACCCAACAAATTCGTCTGGACGAACGCTGCGCAAACAGCCTTTGAAAAGCTGAAACAACTTCTCTCTACGGATATACTACTGGTTCATCCAAATCCGCGAAAACCGTACTTCCTGCACACTGATGCCTCGGATACCGCCATTGGAGCAGTACTCTCACAGCTAGACGACAGCAACCATCAACGCCCGGTTGCTTACATCTCTAAGACGTTAAGTCCAACCGAACAACGCTATCCACCGATTGAACGCGAAGCATACGCCATCTATTGGGCAATAAAGAAGCTACACGTGTTCCTCTACGCTTCTTACCAACAGTTCCACGTCTTCACTGATCACCAGCCACTCAAGAGTCTATTCAGTGACAAGCAGCCAATTTCAAAACGACTTCAGAAGTGGATTCTAGCGCTACAAGATTACAACTTCACTCTCAACTATGTGAAAGGCAAATCAAATGTAGTAGCGGACTGCCTTTCGCGCATCCCCAAAGTCTGTCAGATACAATCGCTGTCAACATTCAACGGACTGCAGGATGCCATTGATCAAGACCCACTACTGTCAACAATCAAAGCACTTCTATCGGAAAAATCACCCACTCACGAGCTGTCCAAGAAAGACCAACAATATGTTCGCCGACACCTGGCACGTTATTTCCTGGACGGAAACACTCTATACTTTGAAGATGACGAAGGACGAAGCCGCCTCGTGATACCAACACGCTACCGTGAAGCTCTTTTGACAAGTAACCACTCGACAGCCCTTGGTGGTCATCTAGGTCACCAAAAGACAGCAGACAAAATCAGTCATTTCTACTACTGGCCTACACTACGGCAAGACGTCTTCAATTTCGTTAACAACTGCGAAATCTGCCACAAAGCGAAAATAGCACCTCGACTGCGACCGCTACACAAAGCCGTAAAATTCAACGAGGTTTTCTCTCATTTGGCTATCGACCTTGTAGGTCCACTGCCACCAGCCTCACACGGCCGCGACGTCTACAAGTACATACTCACGGCCCAATGCGGCGTTAGCAAATTCCTGTTCACAATCCCGCTAACTGAGACAACTTCTGCAACCATCTGCAACAGTCTCTTCAACCGTGTGTTCGCCTTCGCAGGACTACCAGCACACATCATCTCAGATAACGGACCCCAATTCATCTCGCAAGAATTTCGAGAGTTTATGGGTGCCATTGGAATCCATCTAATCTACACCTCGGTGTACCAACCATCCAGCAACTTCGTCGAACGCGCACACAAGACACTGAAGCAAACTCTTACGGCCTTTGTCCATGACAAACCAGATCTCTGGATTGACTTCCTACCTGCGGTGACACTAGCAATCAATACCGCCGCACACTCAACGATGAATGAATCACCATTCTACTTGTTCTTCGCTCGAGACTTCCTGCCACCCAACGCACGGATCATGGAACACCAGACAACTGCATACATGGACGTTATTAAACCAGTCAATTTGACCTGTTCAGCTATTTTGCTTGCCAGAGAAGTCGCCAAGGAACTTCTGCACAACTCAGCTGAACAGCGCGCTGAAAACTCTGACAAGAAGATCAACCGCCGCTACATACGCCCAGGTGCACGATGCTACTTGGATGTCTCAGCAACAAAGGAGACAAAATTCTCCGATCCTTATCGTGGCCCAATGCGTCTATTAGCATGGCTCTCCGATCAGAACGCACTGATTTCTGACGTCAACCGACCAAGCGAACGACCAATCGTGGTGCATGCCTCCAAGCTGAAACCATGGCCTGGAGATGGACTCAGCGCTGGACCTAGTCACCTACCTGAGTTCACAACTGATGACATTCAGGTCCACCACAACCATCGGCCGCCATTGAGCAAGCCCATCGCGCTGCAAACCACGTCTACTGATGAGCCACCAGTTCAGCCACAGACGCATGGCTACAACCTAAGATCAAAGAACAAGAAGTCGTGAATGATCAAAAAACCTTCTAAACTTCTTTTCTCCTTTCTTTTCCTTAACTGACAATATTGCTTTCTCTTCCTTTCTTTCTCTTCTTTTTTTCTTTCCTTCTTTTCTAGCTTTTGCTCTTTCTCTGCATTGCGACACTTTCCGTGACTATAGTCACGGAAAATGGGGGTTCATTTGTGTCAGTTCGTAATTATATATAATGACGAGCTGGCGCAGATGAACTTTTATTTTCCGTTTTATCAACAAAAGCTACAAAAATTTCTCTCTTTTCCCTCTTTACATTGCAGAGCTCGCACGCTAAAACAATATTTTGTGTATCTATTGCTTTTCTCCTTTTTTCCTTTCTCTTATGGATCCATTTCCGCAACCAGTGGATATCCGACCACAGTTAAATCATGATCTTATTTGCCTCGCAACCGTTGTTGCTTGGTTCACTGAAGCAATATTTTATTCTGAAACTATTGGTGAACCCCAACGGCTACGCATGGCCTCCGCTTTCTTCTCTCGTTTTTATGTTATCCGCTGCCATTGCTTTTATCCTAAAATGCTCCGCGTTCTACGAATTAGTCTATTTGGTATGCTGCGTCGTACTCACTCACGACCACGTATACAGAACTTTTCTCCCACTATGAACGATGTTCTCAGCCGCATCTTTGTACCAATCCTACATTTTCTTTTTTCTCCTAATATGTCTATCGACGATTTCTTTCAACTCTCTACTTCTACTCTCCCTCAACCATGCATGCGCTTTAACCAAGACACTTGGCCTCTGTTGCTTTCCTCTCTGCGCTACCCATGGCAACAATTCCGCCATGATGCTGCTAATCTTTCGGCGCAGCAGTTAACTTCTACGCTCCAAAATTATTTAACCTCCTTCGATTCTCTCGCCCCTTATGTTTATCAAATTTTTCCTCCATTTTCTCCTCGTGCTACTAAGAAAGCTATGATACGCACGCTCAATCGTTTGTATCCGCACAATTTTTTCTTTACCCACGCTGTTTTCATTCTCTCAACGCGTTCAAGAAACTTTGCTTTTATAATTATCGATTTTTATTCTCGCTCGGTAGTTGCCCATACTATCTTTCCTTTCTCTTGTCCTCCGCTTCGTCGATATTTATACGATATTCACAGTATACGAAATGATCTTGTTGGCTATCCTAACACCTTGCCAGAGTATGCCGCTCTTCATACCTTCTCCATCAAGCGTATTCAGCATTCTCCTCCTTCTGATCTTAATATTAATTTTGCTCGACTGGCATATGCTCTTTTTTATGACTTGATTCACCATCATCGCTCACTATTTTAATCCGCTTTTTCTTCAATATTGAGCGCTGAAACACTACAAAAATTGTTCAAAAATACTCAAAAATATTTTTCATTTATCTGCCTATTAATTACTCCTCCGCTCTTTTACGCTCACTTGTGTAAAGCTTACGCTATTTTTCTCTGTTATTCTGTCAACTGCTTTTTCGAAAGTCCTCACGCACTAGCCTGCTCAACCCTGCTCAACCCTGCTCAACCCTGCTCAACCCTGTCCAACCCTGACCTACATGACTGCTGCTCTCTACCTGGTCACTGCCAATTGCTGTCTCTGGCGCTGCTTCAACCAAATTCAAGCCACAACCTTGATCTACGCAGCCATCGCCCTACGCTATGCCTGGTCTCTGCAAATCGCTCTGTCCCTGGCGCTGCTTTCATCTAAGTCAACCAACTAGCACTAAAGCATACGGCCCAATAACGCCTGCTCTCTCATGACTGCACAGTCTGCTCATCTGACAACTTCGGTATCACATCAGGTGGTGGCCCTGAAAAGGGCCGTTGTTGCGTTCAGAAGGCCGGACGAACCAGCAAAGCAGCTCGGCTCTTACACCGCCGACTCCGCTGGCGGCGCCTCTACATCTGCTACCGCAGTCGACGCTCCAGGCGCGCCCGACCTGCAGCAGTTGCGCCGACAACAACGACAGCAACGGCAACATTGGCACAGCAGCAGCAGCAGCACCAGCACTCCCAGCACAGCGAGAAGGACGAGAGTGATCGCCCACCGCCTGTCGCCAAGGTCCCAATCATCTTGGGACCGCTTTGCTAAGTCGCCTAGCAAAAACCGCAAGTTCTTCCTTGTGCTCATGATGAATCGAATTTACCTGATTATTAACCGTCAGTTAAAAAATCGCTTAACTCGCCTTGCTCCATTTTAAGCTTTGTGTTATATACCCCTTTGGACTGTACACTTTTTCCTCGAATTTTTATCTCCCTTTCGTTCCCCAGTTAAAAAAAAAATTTAACTTCTACCTTGTACATGATTTATTACTCGTAGCTGCGCGGTTCCTCGCTAACCCCCCCCACTTTCGCTGTACAATGATTTTTATTACCCTCCTTTTAACTCAACGCGTTTTCACTTTAAGCTTGCGTCGCTAAACCTCCATTTTGCTCTGTACACCTATTTTATCGATTTTTTGGTTACCCTCGCTGCGTTTTATTCCATCCTTGCTAGCTAGTTTAGCTTCGCCTAACTAAAGGCCCTCTGCGCTATCCCTTCTTTCGCTATTTAAACTGATGTTGTACTTTAACCTATGTTACCTTGCTTAAATTGGTTCCCTTTTACTCAAACATTTTTGCTAATATTATTCACTGCGCACTATTTTTTCTGCGACAACTTTTCTCGTTCACTACAATGCGTTATCTTTTTCTGCAATTTTATCAATTTTAACCCCCTGCTATACTTTTTTCTGTTTTTATGCGCTCGGAGGGCCTCGCTTCCCCGAAAAATAGAGCGAATGAAGTGATACATTTTGACTCAAGAAAGTTCCCATCCAGATTGAATGTATCTTAACCAATGAATGCGCTCCAAATAGCAAAAGCTGAGGACACGACCCCAACCTCAACCAATGAAAAACAGTTATGTACCATCCAATGCGATCAAGACTGAAAAGTACTATAAAAGCTCATGTTAACCAAGCAAGAAGCTCGCCCCCTTTCTCGCTCCGCCTCTCCTCCCCTTTTCTCTCCTTCGCCCTTCTCCCAGCCTACCTCCTTTTGACTAATTTTGATTAACATAGTTAGGGTCTCAACCCAAACACCAAAACTGATAAATTGACTTACTAAAGCTAAACCAACACCCAATCCACGTTTTACAATAGACTGAACCTTCGGTTCACCCGAACAACTAGAAACACCTTGTGACTTAAATCGAACGAGCTTCTTATTTGGAATTCCACCTTAGACATTATATTTTTGTGAGAAAACATCTCGAGATTGTGACCATCAAATACAACGGTCTGTAAGTTACCATCAAGTGTTTGCATCATCAGGAAAAGTCAGTTGAATCCGCCGCCTCAGTTATTTGGCTCTCACATTGATATTTGAAGTAGACATAGAGCCATAGAAGTGAGAGACCAGAAGAAGAACAGTAACATATATTTTAAAATATTTCATTAAAAACTTCTTTTAAAGAGAAGAAAACGCAAAGGCAAGAAAAAACGAACAAGAATCATCATGTCAATTATAAAAGAAGCGCCCTGTCGAAAGTAAAAGTCTCATTGGGAATTGCTAAGACTGTTAAGACTGCTAAGACTATTGCTACGAGCATAATGCTGGTATGGAAAATTGCTGTGATATATCAATACTCATGGGAGGATTTATAAGATCTCAAGGCACAAGGGGAATTGCTATAATTGTCATTCTGGGGAGAATTGCTTTGATTTCAAGGTTCATTTGTGAAATTGCAGAAATAAATTGTTGAAATGCAAGTGCCAGGATATCAAAAGGTATCAAAAGTCACTCAATTTTCAGGCTCATGGGGAAATTACTAACATTTCCAAAGCTCATTGGGGAATTGCTGAAATTCTGCTGCAGGTTAAGGGTTAGGCTTAGGGTTCAATTATAGAGCGATAGTCGTGTCAATCATTAATGATCCATCGAGGAATTGCTAAGATTAAATGCTCTTGGGGCGAATTACTTAAATGCTTTGGCTCTACGGGGAATTACTGACAGGTCAAGGCTTCCGATGAAATTTAGATTTAAAAGCTTATGAGGAAGTTACTTTAATGCTGAGGCTCAAGGCTCATTGTCGAAATTGCTAACATTCCAATATTTTCTTATGGGTTAGGGTTAGAGGCTTAGAGTCAGTTTTGGTTCAATCATAGATTAACTGCTGTCAACCATCAATTAAAGACTTGCTAAGATATCTAAGCTCATCGGGGAATAGCTGAGTTGTCAAGGCTTATAAGGGGATTGCTGAGTTATCAAGGCTTATAAGGGGATTGCTGAATTCTTGGGAGAGGGGAGTTGGGTTGTTGGGATGTCAAGGCTAATTACTGCGCTGGGAGAATTGCATAGATGTCGAGGCTGGAGTTTAATTGCTGCGATGTCGAGGCTTAATGGGGTTATTCCTGAGATGTCAAGGCTTACTGGGGAATTGCTGAGATCTCAAGACTTACTGGGGGAATTGCTGAGATGTTAAGGCTTACTGAGGAAATGCTGAGATCTCAAGACTTACTGGGAAAAGTTTTGAGATCTCAGAGCTTACGGGGGAATCGCTGAGATCTCAAGGCTAACTGGGGGAATTACTGAGATGTCAAGGCTTACTGGGGAAATTGCTGAGATGTCAAGGCTTACTGGGGGAATTGCTGAGATCTAAAGGCTTACTTGGATCTCAAGGCTTACTGGGGGAATTGCTGATATGCCAAGGCTAACTGGGGAAATTACTGAGATGTCAAGGCTTACTGGGGGAATTGCTGATATGCCAAGGCTAACTGGGGAAATTACTGAGATGTCAAGGCTTACTGGGGAAATTTCTGAGATGTTAAGGCTTACTGGGGAAATGCTGAGATCTCAAGACTTACTGGGGGAATTGCTGATATGCCAAAGCTAACTGGGGAAATTACTGAGATGTCAAGGCTTACTGGGGGAATTGCTGAGATGTCAAGGCTTACTGGGGAAATGCTGAGATCTCAAGACTTACTGGGAAAAGTTTTGAAATCTCAGAGCTTACGGGGGGAATCGCTGAGATCTCAAGGCTTACTGGGGGAATTACTGAGATGCCAAGGCTTACTGGGGGAATTACTGGGATGTCAAGGCTTACTGGGGGATTGCTGAGATGTCAAGGCTTACTGGGGAAATGCTGAGATCTCAAGACTTACTGGGGGAATTGCTGATATGCCAAGGCTAACTGGGGGAATTACTGAGATGTCAAGGCCTACTGGGGGAATTGCTGAGATGTCAAGGCTTACTGGGGGAATTGCTGAGATGTTAAGGCTTACTGGGGAAATGCTGAGATCTCAAGACTTACTGGGAAAAGTTTTGAGATCTCAGAGCTTACGGTGGGAATTGCTGAGATCTCAAGGCTTACTGGGGGAATTACTGAGATGTCAAGGCTTACTGGGGGAATTACTGGGATGTCAAGGCTTACTGGGGGAATTGCTGAGATCTAAAGGCTTACTGGGGAAATGCTGAGATCTCAAGGCTCATGGACGATGGCTGAATTGTTGGGGGGGTGTTAGGTTGTTAGGCGATTGTCAGATAGTCAGGTAGTACGGCTCAAGTAGCTCATGTAATTCAGATAATGAAAAAGTACACAGAAGTGATGCTGATTTATGCTAAAAGGAAATACCAGCAGCGCATTCATTAAAGGTTTGATCCTTTGATTTAGGCTAATATAGAGAGAGGGTCTAAGGGCGTCAGGGATTTGCATATTGAGCTCCTGCTGCGGATCAGAATATGCCCCGGCCATTGACGATATCCATCAAGAGTTTGTGCTTGAAAGGATAAGCATTATTTGCTGATTTAGAAAGGGTTTTGGGCTGATGAAGGAAACTTTTTTGGCTAATGAAATTCGGATTAATGGCAATTTATTTCTGCCAAAATGAGAAAAGGTAATTTTTGATTAATGGAAATCAATATTTTGGACGATTATAGTAAAGTTACTCTTATGCAAAAATAAAAACCAATTGGTGTCATTTTCAAGGCTCCCCAGCGGGGGGCTAAATGGCTAGTCTAAGTATACTAAATCTCTAAGGTTTGTATGTTTGTCCATAACGCTCTAGAGATTGCAATTCTTCACCGATTTTGATCGCGTTTTCGCCAAAAGATTTGTAATCAGCCTAGAGCTGTATGGTTAAAATTTCTTAAATCTGCTTCAATGCTAAAGGGATTAAATATTCGAAAGACATGTTTTTTTGCAAAGGTCAAGCAGCTCTTTCGATTTGAAGTGCACTATACGAATGCTAGAGAAAAAAACTGGCTGGCTGAACTCTGATTCTGATAAAGATTGCATCACAACAATTTGAAAACACTGTGCCAAGTTGAAAGGCAGAAATTGCGTAACCATATAGCAAACTTTAATTTAGACTGATACTGACTGCCTGCGTATTTGATTATGTCATAGCTGCTTCGTGTGACGTTCACTCGAACAGAATTTGTGTTAGTATTCGTGTATTCGTGTAGCGCTCTAGAGATCGAACCGATTGACCAATTTTAATCGCGTTTTTGCCAAAATATTTGTAATTATCTGGAAAGAAGACAAGTAAATTTTCTTGTAGCTGCTTCAATGTTAAAGGTATTAAATATTCGAAAAACGAGTTTTTCTAATGCTTTTAATGAAAGGCCAAGCAAGGTTGAATTCTTGAATGGCTGAATTTCAATTCTAATTATAATTACGCCACAACTGCGTACTGCATTTTCTCGCTATAAATTGGACTCTGATGTTTTCAGCAGGAGGCAGTGTGCCAAGCATTGCGCAGGCACTCTGGAGGGAGAGAGGAATCAGCCAGTGTATTTTAAAAGTATTGAAATAAAATAATGCTCAGTGGCTGCGTGTGTACATTCTTCTGACCCTGGCTGAATGGCGGATTGCATAGACAATTGCTATTTATAGATTTCTCTCAAATACATAACTGTGCATTGGCTCTGCCAGCACCAAACCTGTGCACACTGTGCAGCCTATCACTGCTATGTATTTGACTGCAATGTCGAAGCATATATGGCTGATTTTTGCGCCCCTTAGTCAGTAGGCGGAATAGCCGCACAGTAGGCACTAGGACTAGGTTTAGGTTTAGGCTAGGCGTAAGGTGCAAGGTTCGAGTCCGCCTCCCCAGCGGATAATTAAAATTAAATAAATTGGTTCATTTATAGTTTGTGCCTCAACCAATTGAATATTTTTTATTAATTAGCAGGCCATACTCAATGAATTATTTTTGCTATTCGACACAAGTTGCTAGGCAAATTTTATTTGTAACAAACTGCATTATTAAATACTGATCCCGAATTTCAGCCAGTGCATTTTAAAATTTTTATTTGTAAGAAACTGTTTCGTGTATTACTGATCCCGAATTGCAGACGATGCTGCTAAATAGCTAAACTGCTGAAGTTACTGCTAAATACTGAGCTGCACAAAAGACTGCCGATATGTATCGAAAATTGATTACCAAGCCGTGCTAAATGCTGAGCAAATTTTTAGATTATTGGAAGAATCATTGCTGAGAAGACTGGGGAGCCGGCCGAGAGGAGAACTGCAGACTGCTGAGGGGAACTGCAGATTGTCGAAGTGATCATTCATGCAGACTGCAAAGGGAAAACAACTGCTGAGGTAGCTCCTCCAGACTTATGAGTGTATAGGAGCAAACTGTTGAGGGGATAACTATCTACAAATTTTTAAGTGGATAATAACTGTGAAGAATTTAGTGCAAGCTGTTGAATGAATAACTGCGGACTGCTGAGTGAATTATTGTAGTTTGCTGATGTTAATGAAAGTTGTAGACGGCAAAGTGGATAACTGCAGGCTGCTAAGAGTATGACTGCTAAAAGTGCTAAGAGTAGAAGGTCGGCAGTTCCATTCCGTATTGAAGCAGCGAATTCATCTTTGTGACAATAATCATTGTTTCCTATGGGGATTCATGCAAATTTTCAACATTTTAATTTTGTAGATACTTTTTTTGGGGCTACGCTAAGCTTCAAAAGCAGCGCTTATCTGCTGTAAGTGCTAATTTGCAAAAAGTATTGCTAATCAGGGAGAGCAGTGCTAATCGGGGAGAGCAGTGCTAATCTGACGCATATAATAAAATAATAAATATGTAAGGGGATTACAAATCAAATTGAACCTGCAAGTTGCAAATCAAATGGTTTCGATTATCCAGAGCAATATGACCATAAGCAAAGATGGCATTAGTGGCCATCTGCTCACTGGTTGTGCAAAACAGTGCTGATGAACCATTGCTAAACTTCTGGTGAAGCATTGCTAAACTTCTGGTGAAGCATTGCTAAAACTGCTGGTGAAGCATTGCTAAACTGCTGATGAACCATTGCTAAACTTCTGGTGAAGCATTGCTAAAACTGCTGGTGAAGCATTGCTAAACTGCTGGTGAAGCATTGCTAAAACTGCTGGTGAAGCATTGCTAAACTGCTGGTGAAGCATTGCTAAACTACTGGTGAACCATTGCTAAACTTCTGGTGAAGCATTGCTAAAACTGCTGGTGAACCATTGCTAAAACTGCTGGTGAAGCATTGCTAAACTGCTGGTGAAGCATTGCTAAAACTGCTGGTGAAGCATTGCTAAACTGCTGGTGAAGCATTGCTAAACTGCTGGTGAAGCATTGCTAAACTTCTGGTGAAGCATTGCTAAACTGCTGGTGAACCATTGCTAAACTGCTGGTGAAGCATTGCTAAACTGCTGGTGAAGCATTGCTAAACTGCTGGTGAAGCATTGCTAAACTGCTGGTGAAGCATTGCTAAACTGCTGGTAAAGCATTGCTAAACTGCTGGTGAAGCATTGCTAAACTGCTGGTGAAGCATTGCTAAACTCCTGGTAAAGCATTGCTAAACTGCTGGTGAAGCATTGCTAAACTGCTGGTGAAGCATTGCTAAACTGCTGGTGAAGCATTGCTAAACTGCTGGTGAAGAATTGCTAAACTGCAGAAAGCTTTTGTAAAATATTGTAATAATTTAATAAAAGCTTTTTTAAAAGAGAAGAAAACGCAACGCAAGAAAAAGCGAACAAGAATCATCATGTCGATCATAAAAGAAGCGCCCTGTCGAACGTAAAAGTCTCATTGGGAATTGCTAAGACTGTTAAGACTGCTAAGACTATTGCTACGAGCATAATGCTGGTATAGGAAATTGCTGTGATATCAAGACTCATGGGAGAATTTATAAGATCTCAAGTCTCAGGTCGAATTGCTATAATTATGCCATTCCGGGGGGAATTGCTTTGATTTCAAGGTTCATTTGTGAAATTGTTGGGGTATCAAGGCTCATTAAAAATGCTTTGCTGTCAAGGCCTATACGCTCGTAGAGATAACTACTGGAATTCTGTGGCTGTTGCCGGAATTGCTGATATTGTTAGGGTAAGAGTAAGGCGTAAACCATAAGTGAACTGGCCTGTCAAACATAAAAGACTCATCAAGGAATGTCAAAGCTCATGGGGGATATCTAAGTTATACTGTGGCTCAAGGCTCAGCAGGAATTGTTGTGATTGTAAGATATGTGGATGTGGCCGAAATTTTATGGCTCAAATAGGAGTTTCTAAGATGTCAAAGATCACCGGGGGATTCCTATAATGCTATAGGCTGTGACTCTGCTGAGATGCTAAGGTTCACAGGGGAATGACTGAGATTTCAAAGGCTCCTAAAAATAGCTGAAATTCACGAAATTTCAAGGCTCACTAGGTATTCGTTGAAATGCAAGTGCCAAGATATCAAAAGGTTAGTCGCTCAATTTTCATGCTCATGGGGAAATTGCTAACATTTCAAAAGCTCATTGGGGAATTGTTAAAATTCTGCTGCAGGTTAAGGGTTATGGTTTTGGTTCAATTATGTAGCGATCGTCGTGTCAATCATTAATGATTCATCGAGGAATTGCTAAGATTAAATGCTCTTGGGGCGAATTACTTAAATGCTTTGGCTCTACGGGAAATTGCTGACAGGTCAAGGCTTACAGTGAAATTTAGATTTCAAAGCCTATGAGGAAGTTACTTTAATGCTGAGGCTCAAGGCTCATGGTGGAAATTGGTAACATGCCAAGACTCACTTATGGGTTAGGGTTGGGGCTTAGGTGAGTTTTGGTTCAATCATAGATTAACCGCTGCTGCGATGTCGAGGCTTAATGGGGGAACTGCTGAGACGTCAAGGCTTTCTTGGGGAATTGCTGAGATGTCAAGGCTTATTGGGGGAATTGCTGAGATGTTAAGGCTTACTGGGGGAATTGCTGATATGTCAAGGCTTACTGGGAATCGCTAAGATGTCAAGGCTTATTGGGGCAATGGCTGAGATGTCAAGGCTTTCTGGGGGAATTACTGAGATGTCAAAAGCTTACTGGGGGAATGCTGAGATGTCAAGGCTTTCTGGGAATTGCTAAGATGTCAAGTCCTACTGGGAATGGCTATGATTTCAATGCTTACTGGGGGAATGCTGAGAATTCAAGGCTTACTGGGAGAATGCTGAGATTTCAAGGCTTACTGGGGGAATTGCTGAGATTTCAAGGCTTACTGGGGGAATTGCTGAGATGTTAAGGCTTACTGGGGAACTGCTGAGATGTCAAGGCATACTGGGGGAATTACTGAGAAGATGTCAAAGCTTACTGGGGGAATTGCTAAGATCTCAGAGCTTACTGGGATAATTTCTGAGATCTCAAGGGTTACTGGGGGAATTGCTGAGATGTCAAGGCTCATGGACGATGGCTGAATTGTTGGAGCGGGGTGTTAGGTTGTTAGGCGATTGTCAGATAGTCAGGTAGTACGGCTCAAGTAGCTCATCTAATTCAGATAATGAAATAGTAAACAAGTGATGCTGATTTCTGCTAATAGGTAATACCAGCGCATTTATTAAAGGTTTCATTCTTTGATTTAGGCTAATAAAGAGAGAGGGTCTAAGACCGTCAAGGATTTGCATATTGAGCTCCTGTTGTGGATCAGAATATGCCCCGGCCAGTGATGATACCAGTATTTACTAAGAGTTTGTGCTTGAAAGGATAAGCACTATTTTCTGATTTAGAAAGGGTTTGGGCTGATGAAGGAAACTTTTTTGGCTAATGAAAGTTCTGATTCATGGCAATTTATTTTTTGCCAAAATCAGAAAAAGTAATTTTTTTATTAATGGAAATCAACATTTTGAATAATTATAGTAAGGTTACTCTTGTGCCAAAATAAAATCCAATTGGTGTCATTTTCAAGGCTCCCTAGCGGGGGGCTAAATGGCTAGTCTATCTTCTATCTAATCTATCTAAATATACTAAATCTCTAAGGTTTGTATGCTTGAATGTCCATAACGCTCTAGAGACTGCAATCTTCTAAATATACTAAATCTCTAAGGTTTGTTTGTATGCTTGTCCATAACGCTCTAGAGATTGCAATTCTTCACCGATTTTGATCGCGTTTTCGACAAAAGATTCGTAATCAGCCTGGGATTGTATGGTTAAAATTTCTTGTATCTGCTTCAATGCTAAAGGGATTAAATATTCAAAAAACAGTTTTAAATGGGCGAATTCAATGCAAATTTTATCAGCGAGAAACTTCACAGTCAATCTTAATTGATTGCGCCAGAGCCAACTGATAAGAAAACTCACTGGACCCCACGTAAAGGGGGGGGCAATAAAAAATTATTCTGGCTGCTGGCAGCCATCTAATCTAAATATACTAAATCTAAATATACTAAATCTAAATATACTAAATCTCTAAGGTTTGTATGTTTGAATGCTTGCTTGTCCATAACGCTCTAGAGATTGCAATTCTTCACCGATTTTGATCGCGTTTTCGCCAAAAGATTCGTAATCAGCCTGGGATTGTATGGTTAAAATTTCTTGTATCTGCTTCAATGCTAAAGGGATTAAATATTCGAAAAACTGTTTTAAATGGCCTTTTTCAATGCAAATTTTATCAGCCAGAAACTTCACTGCCAATTTTAATTGATTGCGCCAGAGCCAACTGATAAGAAAGCTCACTCCGCTCCACTTAAAGGGGGGCAATAAAAAAATTATTCTGGCTGCTGGCAGCCAGCTCTAATTAGCTAGTCTAAATATACTAAATCTCTAAGGTTTGTATGCTTGAATGAATGTCCATAACGCTCTAGAGCGAGCAATTCTTCACCGATTTTGATCGCGTTTTCGCCAAAAGATTTAAAATTGTCTGGAAAGAAGACAGTTAAAATTTCTTTAATCTGCTTCAATGCTAAAGGGATTAAATATTCGAAAAACATGCTTTTTTGCAAAGGTCAAGCAGCTCTTTCGACTTGAAATGCGCTGTAAGAATGCTAGAGAAAAAACCGACTGACTGAATTCTGATTTTGATAAAGATTGCATCACAACAAGTTGAAAACACTGTGCCAAGTTGAAAGACAGAAATTGCGTAACCATATTGCTAACTTTAAATGAGACTGATGCTGACTGCCTGAGTATTTGATTATGTCATAGCTGCTTCGTGTGACTTTCACTCGAAGAGAATTTGTGTTAGTATTTGCATAACGTTCTAGAGATAGAACCAATTGACCAATTTTAATCGCGTTTCCACGAAAAGATTTGTAATTATCTGGAAAGAAGACAGTTAAAATTTCTTTAATTGGCTTTAATGCTAAAGGTATCAAATATTCGAAAAACGAGTTTTCCCAATGCTTTTAATGGAAGGGCAAACTAGCTTGAATTCTTGACTGGACTGGCTGAATTCCAATTCCAATTATGATTGCGCCATAACTTTTCTCTCTCCACTGTGTAAGCTTCAATACTGGTTGCAGTGTGCAAGGAGAAAAAATGCTCAGTGGCTGCGTGTGTACACTCTGACCCTGGCTCTGACTGGCGGACTCCATAGAAAATTGCTATTTATAGATTTCACTCAACTGTGCATTGGCTCCGCCTGCACGCCTACACACTGAGCAGCCTATCACTGCTATGTATTTTAACTGCAGTTCTGAAGCATATATGGCTGATTTTGTTGTCCTCCCATCAATAGGCGGAGTAGCCGCACTGTAGGCACTAGGACTAGGTTTAGGCTAGGCGTAAGGTCCAAGGTTCGAGTCTGCCTCCCCGGCGGATAATTAAAATTAAAATAATTCAATAATTTATAGCTTGTGCCTCGACTAATTGGAACATTTTTGATTAATTTCAATTGAAACATTTTCATTAATTCGCAATTCATTTTTTGCTACTCGGCACAAGCCACTAATCAAATTTGATTTGTTAAAACTGCTTCGAGTATAACTGATCCCATCAATAGGTATTGTCTAGCTCCATAAAAGTACGAAATTACTAAACTGCAGACAATGCTGCTAAATGCTGAGCTTTTTAAGACTGCCGATATGTATCAAAAATTGATTAGTGAGCCGTACAATTCTGAGCAAATTGCAGTTTTTTGAGAGGACTGAGGTGCCGGCCAGAGAAGAACTGCAGACTGTGAATTAGTTCCTCCAGACTTAAATCTAATTTATAGATTTCACTTAACTGCGCATTGACTCTGCCTGCATGCAACCCGTGCACTGAGCAGCCTATCACTGCTGTGTATTTCACTGCAGTGCCAAAGCATATATGGCTGATTTTGTCGCCCTCCGATCAATAGGCGGAGTAGCCGCACTGTAGGCACTAGGACCAGGTTTAGGATAGGCGTAAGGTCCCAGGTTAGAGTCTGGCTCGCAGCGGACAATTGAAATTGAACTAATTATTATTTCATTTTAGCTTGTGCTTCGACTAATTGGAAGTTTTATGCTTAATTAACAAGGCACACTAAATGAACTACATGTATTTTTGCTATTTAGCACAAGTCGCTAAGCAAATTTGATTTGTAAAAACTGCTTCGAGTACATGTATTACGAGCGTACTGATCCCATCAATGGGTATATGGCATAGTTCCATGCAAGTATGAAATTGCTAAACTGCAGACCATTCTGAATAAAACTGCTTACGGTATTGCAAAATGCTGAGTTTTGCAAGACTGCCGATATGTATCGAAAATTTATTAGTGAGCCGTAAAATTCTGAGCAAATTGCAGTTTCCTGAGGAGCTGAGGTGCCGGCTGAAAGAAGAACTGCAGGCTGCTGAGAGGATGAATGAAAATTGTTAATTGAACACTTGTAGACTACAAATGGAATGACTGCAGACTGCTGAGGGGAACTGCAGACTGTCGAAAGGATCATTGCAGATTGCAGAGGGGAAACAACTGCAAACTGCTGAGGTAGTTCCTCCAGACGTATGAGCGTATAGCTGCAGACTGCTGAGAGGGAAAACTGCCGACTAATAGGGGGATAATGGCAGACTTCTGAGGGTAATAACTAACTATTGAGCTTTGAGTGGATATTAACTGTGGAATATTAAGTACAAGTTGTTGAGGTGATTACTGCGGGCTGCTAAGTGAAATATTTTTTGCTAAGAGGACAATTCTATGAGCTGAGGGTATACATGCTTAATTTTAGTAAAAGTTGTAGAATGCAACGTGGATGATAAATGCCGGCTGCTAAGAAATAACTGCAGTCTTTTTGCGGGATTAGATGCAGGGATAATTTCAGGTTGTTGTAGGGATAAATGCCTATTTCTGGGGGTTAACTTCAAACGGCTGAAGTTGCTAAACTAGATTATTTCGACCACATGTCAATAGGCAAAACAGCCGCAGTAGGCAGGCAGTATCCGGCAGAAGCTAAGCAGAATGCTTTGATGTCAGCAGTTCGAGCCTGCATTGAAGCAGCGAATTTATCTTTGTGACCTGTGACAATAATGATTGCATCCTATGCAGATTTTGCGGAATAGTGCCGGTGAACCCATTGCTAAACTGCTGGTGAACCATTGCTAAACTGCTGGTGAACCATTGCTAAACTGCTGGTGAACTATTGCTAAACTGCTGGTGAACCATTGCTAAACTGCTGGTGAACCATTGCTAAAGTGATGGTAAACCATTGCTAAAGTGATGGTAAACCATTGCTAAAGTGATGGTGAACCATTGCTAAACTGCTGGTGAACCATTGCTAAACTGCTGGTGAACCATTGCTAAAGTGATGCTAAACCATTGCTAAACTGCTGGTGAACCATTGCTAAAGTGATGGTAAACCATTGCTAAAGTGATGGTGAACCATTGCTAAACTACTGGTGAACCATTGCTAAACTGCTGGTGAACCATTGCTAAAGTGATGGTAAACCATTGCTAAAGTGATGGTGAACCATTGCTAAAGTGATGCTAAACCATTGCTAAACTGCTGGTGAACCATTGCTAAACTGCTGGTGAACCATTGCTAAAGTGATGCTAAACCATTGCTAAACTGCTGGTGAACCATTGCTAAAGTGATGCTAAACCATTGCTAAACTGCTGGTGAACCATTGCTAAAGTGATGGTAAACCATTGCTAAAGTGATGGTGAACCATTGCTAAAGTGATGCTAAACCATTGCTAAACTGCTGGTGAACCATTGCTAAAGTGATGGTAAACCATTGCTAAAGTGATGGTGAACCATTGCTAAACTACTGGTGAACCATTGCTAAACTGCTGGTGAACCATTGCTAAAGTGATGCTAAACCATTGCTAAACTGCTGGTGAACCATTGCTAAAGTGATGGTAAACCATTGCTAAAGTGTTTACCTGTTTTTTCTTTGTTTTTCTGAGTAATTAATTGAAAAGTACCAGTAAGATTTTAATAAATGCTACTTTAAACAGAAGAAAACTCAACACAAGAAAAAGCGACAAAAGAATCACCATGTCAACCATAAAGAAGCAGTCTGTCGAGAATAAAATACTCAATGTGAATTTCTAAGATGTCAGGGCTGGTATGGAAAATTTCTGTGATATCAAGACTCATGGGAGAATTTCTAAGATCTCAAGGCGATATTGCTATAAATATCTTTGCTATTGCTATAAATATAAATGCTATAAATATGTAATTGCTATAATGATGTGATTCTGGGGAGAATTGCTTTGATTTCAAAGCTTGAGTTCAATTGCTGCGATGTCGATCTTAATGAGGGAATTTCTGAGATGTCAAGGCTTACTGAGGAATTATTGAGATTTCAAGGCTTACTGGGCCATGGGCCAGATCAAGGCCCATGGGAGAAATTCGGAGATGTCTTGTCAAGGCTCAGAGGGAAATTCCTATACTGATGTGATTCTGGGCAGAATTGCTTTGATTTCAAAGTTCATTTGAGAAATTGCTGAGGTATCAAGGCTCATTAAAATTATTTGCTGTCAAGGCTCATGGAGATAATTTCTGGAATGCTGTGGCTCTTGGGGGAATTGCCGACATTTTTAGGGTAAGAGTAAGACGTAAACCATATAAATGAATAGGCCTGTCTAACATAAGATACTCATTAGGGAATGTCAAGGCTCATGGGGGGTATCTGAAATATACTGTGGCTCAAGGCTCAGGAGGAATTGCTGTGATTGCAAAACATGGGGATATTGCCTCAAATAGGAGTTGCTGAGATATCAAGGCTCATTGGGGAATAGTTGAGATTTCAAAGCTCACGGGGGATCCCTGTAATGCTGTAGGCTGTGACTCTTGGGTATTGCTGAGATACTAAGGTTCACAGGGGAATGGCTGAGATTTCAAAGGCTGCTAAAGGGAATAGCTGAAATTCAGGAAATGTCAAGGTTCATTGGGTAATTGTTGAAATGCTGTGGTTCATAGTGGGAATTGCTGAAATGCTGTGACTTGGCAGGGTTAGGGTTCAATCATAAGACTCGTGTGAAAGTGCCAAGATATCAAAAGGTTAGTCGCTAAATTTTCATGCTCATGGGAAAAATTGCTAAGATTTCAAAAGCTCATTGGGGAATTTCTGAAATTCTTGAGCTGAGAAGGAGTTGCTGAAATGCTGTGACGGCTGCAGGTTAAGGGTTAGGGTTTGAGTTCAATTATAGAGCCATCGTCGTGTCAATCATAAATGATTCATTAAGGAATTTCTAAGATTAAAGGGTCGAATTAGTTATATGCCTTGGCTCTTCGGGAATTGCTGACAGTTTAAGGCTTTCGGTGAAATTTAGATTTCAAAGCTTATGAGGAAGTTACTTAAATGCTCAGGCTCAAGGCTCACGGGGGAGATTGCTAACATGCCAAGACTCACTTATGGGTTAGGGTTAGGGGCTTAGGTTCAGTTTTGGTTTAATCATAGAATAACCACTCTGTTAACCATCAACCAAGGACTTGCCATCAACTAAAGACTAGCTAAGATGGGAGTTGCTAAGATATCAAAGCTCATGGATGGAATCGCTGAGTTGACAAGGCTCATGAAGAAATTGCTGAGATATCAAGGCTCATAAGGGGATTGCTGAATTCTTGGGGGAGAGGAGTTGGGTTGTTGGGATGTCAAGGCTTACTCGGCTGAGAGAACTGCGTAGATGTCAAGGCTCGAGTTTAATTTCTGCGATGTCGATGCTTAATGGGGGAACTGCTGAGATGTCAAGGCTTTCTGGGGGAATTGATGAATTGTCAAGTCTTACTGCGAATTGCTAAGATGTGAAGGCTTTCTGGGGAATGCTAAGATTTCAAGGCTTACTGGGGGAATGCTGAGATATCAATGCTTACTGGGGGAATTGCTGAGATCTCAAGGCTTCTCAGCAATTCTTAGCAAGTATTAGCAATTGTTAGCCAAGTATTCTTAGCAATTCTTAGCAATTCTTAGCAATTCTTGTCAAGGCTTACTGGTGGAATTGCTGAGATGTCAAGGCTTACTGGGGGAATTGGTGAGATTTCAAGGCTTACTGGGGGAATTGCTGATATGTCAAGGCTTACTGGGGGGGGAGGGGAATTGCTAAGATGCCAAGGCTCATCATGGACGATGGCTGAATTGTTGGGGGATGTTAGGTTGTTGGGCGATTGTCAGATAGTCAGGTAGTACGGCTGAAGTACCTCATGTAATTCAGATAATGAAATTTTACACACAAGTGATGCTGATTTCTGCTATACCAGCGCATTTATTAAAGGTTTCATTCTTTGATTCAGGCTAATTAAGAGAGAGGGTCTAAGGCCGTCAATGATTTGCATATTTGCTGCGGATCAGAATATGCCCCGGCCAGCGACGATATGCACTAAGAGTTTGTGCTTGAAAGAATAAGCACTATTTGTTGATTGAAAAAGGGTTTTGTGCAGATGAAGGAAACTTTTTTGGCTGATGAAAGTTCTGATTCATGGCAATTTATTTTTGCCAAAATGAGAAAAGGTAATTTTTGATTAATGGAAATCAACATTTTGGATAATTATAGTAAGGTTACTCTTGCGTCAAAATAAAAACCAATTGGTGTCATTTTCGGGCTCCCCAGCGGGGGGCTAAATGGCTAGTCCTATATACTAAAAATGAAAATCTTCTTGCTTGTAATCGATTAGAGAAAAAATGGCTTAACCGATTTTCATGAGACTTGCACTGTTCGATCAGAAATTTTCCCGTGACGGTACATGCATCGTGGCTAAGAAATTGCTCAATGCTAAAGGCATTAAATTTCAAAGGTCAAGCAAACTTTTCGACTTGAAATGCATTGACTAGAAAAAAACTGACATTCTGAAAATAGATTGCATCATAACTGAAATGTAACTCCAACTTGAATTGCGTCACAGTATTGAAAATGCAGTGTGGAAGCGTAGCACCAGACTTGATTTAGATTGCGTAACCATATTGTCAACTTTAATTGAGACTGATACTGACTTGCCTGGGAAATTGATTATGCCATAACTGCTTCGTGAGTGAGTGTTGAATTATATAAGTGCTACAATTTCATTTATAAATACGATAAGAGCTAGCCTAGATGTGAACAGACTGGACTGCAAATGCAGCGACCTGGGTTCCAATCTAAGTAGTGAAAAGTTTTTTATTAAAAGCTTTTATTAAAGGACAAAAGGCGTCATGTAAAAAATCATAGAAGCGTCATGTAAAAAATCATACAAGCGTCATGAAAAAATCATAGAAGCGTCATGTAAACAATCATAGCAGCATCATGTAAAAAATCATAAAAGCGTCATGTAAAAAATCATGAAAGCGTCATAAAAAATCATAGAAGCGTCATGTAAACAATCATAGAAGCGTCATGTAGAGAATAATAGAAGCGTCATGTAAAAAGTCATAAAAGCGTCATGTAAACAATCATACAAGCGTCATGTAAAAAATCATAGAAGCGTCATGTAAAAAATCATAGAAGCGTCAAGTAAACAATCATAGAAGCGTCATGTAAAAAATCATAGAAGCGTCATGTAAACAATCATGAAAGCGTCATGTAAAAAGTCATAGAAGCGTCATGTAAAAAATCATAGAAGCGCCATGTAAAAATCATAGAAGCGCCATGTAAAAAATCATAGAAGCGTCATGTAAAAAATCATAGAAGCGTCATGTAAAAATGATAGAAGCGTCATGTAAAAAATCATAGAAGCCTTATATAAAAACTAATGGAAGTGTCATTTGAGAAATCATAGAAGCGTCATGTAAAAAACATAGAAGCGTCATGTAAACAATCATGAATGCGTCATGTAAAAAATCATAGAAGCGTCATGTAAAAAATCATAGAAGCGGCGTGTAAGCAATCATAGAAGCCTCATGTAAAAAATCATAGAAGCGTCATGTAAAAAATCATAGAAGCGTCATGTAAAAAATCATAGAAGCGTCATGTAAAAAATCATGAAAGCGTCATGTAAACAATCATAGAAGCGTCATGTAAAAAATCATGAAAGCGTCATGTAAACAATCATAGAAGCGTCATGTAAACAATCATAGAAGCGTCATGTAAAAAATCATAGAAGCGTCATGTAAAAAATCATGAAAGCGTCATGTAAACAATCATAGAAGCGTCATGTAAACAATCATAGAAGCGTCATGTAAACAATCATAGAAACGTCATGTAGAGAATAATAGAAGCGTCATGTAAAAAGTCATAAAAGCGTCATGTAAACAATCATACAAGCGTCATGTAAAAAATCATAGAAGCGTCATGTAAAAAATCATAGAAGCGTCAAGTAAACAATCATAGAAGCGTCATGTAAAAAATCATAGAAGCGTCATGTAAACAATCATGAAAGCGTCATGTAAAAAGTCATAGAAGCGTCATGTAAAAAATCATAGAAGCGCCATGTAAAAATCATAGAAGCGCCATGTAAAAAATCATATAAGCGTCATGTAAACAATCAAAGAAGCGTCATGTAAAAAATCATAGAAGCGTCATGTAAAAAATCATAGAAGCGGCGTGTAAGCAATCATAGAAGCCTCATGTAAAAAATCATAGAAGCGTCATGTAAAAAATCATAGAAGCGTCATGTAAAAAATCATAGAAGCGGCGTGCAAGCAATCATAGAAGCCTCATGTAAAAAATCATAGAAGCGTCATGTAAAAAATCATAGAAGCGTCATGTAAACAATCATAGAAGCGTCATGTAAAAATCATAGAAGCGTCATGTAAAAAATCATGAAAGCGTCATGTAAACAATCATAGAAGCGTCATGTAAACAATCATAGAAGCGTCATGTAAAAAATCATAGAAGCGTCATGTAAAAAATCATGAAAGCGTCATGTAAAAAATCATAGAAGCGTCATGTAAAAAATCATAGAAGCGTCATGTAAACAATCATAGAAGCGTCATGTAAAAAATCATAGAAGCGCCATGTAAAAAATCATATAAGCGTCATATAAAAAATCATGGAAGCGTCATGTAAAAAATCATAGAAGCGTCATGTAACAAATCATAGAAGCGTCATGTAAAAAATCATAGAAGCGTCATGTAAACAATCGTAGAAGCGTCATGTAAAAAATCATAGAGGCGTCATGTAAACAATCATGAAAGCGTCATGTAAAAAGACATAGAAGCGTCATGTAAAAATCATAGAAGCGCCATGTAAAAAATCATAGAAGCGTCATGTAGAGAATCAAAGAAGCGTCATGTAAACAATCGTAGAAGCGTCATGTAAAAAATTATAGAAGCGTCATGTAAAAAATCATATAAGGACATGTAAAAATCATAGAAGCGTCATGTAAACAATCATAGAAGCGTCTGTAAAAAATCATAGAAGCCTTATATAAAAACTAATGGAAATGTCATTTGAGAAATCATAGAATCGTCATGTAAAACATCATAGCAGCGTCATGTAAAAAATCATAGAAGCGTCATGTAAAAAATCATAGAAGCGTCATGTAAAAAATCATAGAAGCGTCATGTAAACAATCATAGAAGCGTCATGTAAAAATCATAGAAGCCTGATATAAAAACTAATTGAAGTGTCATTTGAGAAATCATAGAAGCGTCATGGAAGAATAAAAGAAGCGTCATGTAAAAATCAAAAGAAGCGTCATGTAAACAATCATAGAAGCGTCATGTAAAAAATCATAGAAGCGTCGTGTAAACAATCATATAAGCGTCATGTAAAAAATCATAGAAGCGTCATGTAAACAATCATAGAAGCGTCATGTAAAAAATCATAGAAGCGTCATGTAAAAAATCATAGAAGCGTCATGTAAAAAATCATAGAAGCGTCATGTAAAAAATCATAGAAGCGTCATGTAAAAAATCATAGAAGCGTCATGTAAACAATCATAGAAGCGTTATGTAAAAATCATAGAAGCCTGATATAAAAACTAATTGAAGTGTCATTTGAGAAATCATAGAAGCGTCATGGAAGAATAAAAGAAGCGTCATGTAAAAATCAAAAGAAGCGTCATGTAAACAATCATAGAAGCGTCATGTAAAAAATCATAGAAGCGTCGTGTAAACAATCATATAAGCGTCATGTAAAAAATCATAGAAGCGTCATGTAAACAATCATAGAAGCGTCATGTAAACAATCAAAGAAGCGTCATGTAAAAAATCATAGAAGCGCCATGTAAAAAATCATATAAGCGTCATGTAAAAAATAATAGAGCTTCATGTAAAAAATTATAGAAGCGTCATGTAAAAATGATAGAAGCGTCATGTAAACAATCATAGAAGCGTCATGTAAACAATCAAAGAAGCGTCATGTAAAAAATCATATAAGCGTCATGTAAAAAATAATAGCGCTTTATGTAAAAAATCATAGAAGCGTCATGTAAAAATCAAAAGAAGCGTCATGTAAACAATCATAGAAGCGTCATGTAAACAATCATAGAAGCGTCATGTAAAAAATCATAGAAGCGTCATGTAAAAAATCATAGAAGCGTCATGTAAAAAATCATAGAAGCCTTATATAAAAACTAATTGAAGTGTCATTTGAGAAATCATAGAAGCGTCATGGAAGTATAAAAGAAGCGTCATGTAAAAATCAAAAGAAGCGTCATGTAAACAATCATATAAGCGTCATGTAAAAAATCATAGAAGCGTCATGTAAACAATCATAGAAGCGTCATGTAAAAAATCATAGAAGCGTCATGTAAAAAATCATAGAAGCGTCATGTAAAAAATCATAGAAGCGTCGTGTAAACAATCATATAAGCGTCATGTAAAAAATCATAGAAGCGTCGTGTAAGAAATCATAGAAGCGTCATGTAAAAATGATAGAAGCGTCATGTAAACAATCATAGAAGCGTCATGTAAAAAATCATAGAAGCGTCATGTAAACAATCATAGAAGCGTCATGTAAACAATCAAAGAAGCGTCATGTAAAAAATCATAGAAGCGCCATGTAAAAAATCATAGAAGCGTCATGTAAAAATGATAGAAGCGTCATGTAAACAATCATAGAAGCGTCATGTAAACAATCAAAGAAGCGTCATGTAAAAAATCATAGAAGCGCCATGTAAAAAATCATATAAGCGTCATGTAAAAAATAATAGAGCTTTATGTAAAAAATCATAGAAGCGTCATGTAAAAATGATAGAAGCGTCATGTAAACAATCATAGAAGCGTCATGTAAAAAATCATAGAAGCGTCATGTAAAAAATCATAGAAGCGTCATGTAAAAAATCATAGAAGCCTTATATAAAAACTAATTAAAGTGTCATTTGAGAAATCATAGAAGCGTCATGGAAGTATAAAAGAAGCGTCATGTAAAAATCAAAAGAAGCGTCATGTAAACAATCATATAAGCGTCATGTAAAAAATCATAGAAGCGTCATGTAAAAAATCATAGAAGCGTCATGTAAAAAATCATAGAAGCGTCGTGTAAACAATCATATAAGCGTCATGTAAAAAATCATAGAAGCGTCGTGTAAGAAATCATAGAAGCGTCATGTAAAAATGATAGAAGCGTCATGTAAACAATCATAGAAGCGTCATGTAAAAAATCATAGAAGCGTCATGTAAACAATCATAGAAGCGTCATGTAAACAATCAAAGAAGCGTCATGTAAAAAATCATAGAAGCGCCATGTAAAAAATCATAGAAGCGTCATGTAAAAAATCATGAAAGCGTCATGTAAACAATCATAGAAGCGTCATGTAAACAATCAAAGAAGCGTCATGTAAACAATCATAGAAGCGTCATGTAAAAAATCATATAAGCGTCATGTAAACAATAGTAGAGCTTTATGTAAAAAATCATAAAAGCGTCATGTAAAAATGATAGAAGCGTCATGTAAACAATCATAGAAGCGTCATGTAAAAAATCATAGAAGCGTCATGTAAAAAATCATAGAAGCGTCATGTAAAAAATCATAGAAGCGTCATGTAAAAAATCATAGAAGCGTCATGTAAAAAAGCAACTGTTTTTTACTCTTTTTTACTCTCCCATGAAAGCTGACTGCACAAGAATCCATAAGAGCCTGTTGATTTCAACACAAGTTTTGGCCATAGACTAATGTTAGCCAGGCTGAACACTGCGCGCAAACCGATTCCTTCCCATGTGTGTTTGCTCCATAGACTCAGCAACCATAGACAAATTGCTTGTTTGTCTTTTCCTCACTTTTTTTTCTCTAACCTTTATGTACATAACAGTGGCCTGTTCACACGCGCTCCTTCGAATAAACTTTTTCTTGACCACATCATGGAGCTGAGATCCGCGGCTTTCATTTGAATCAAGTTACAATTGAAACGGACTGAAATTATGTCCGCTAGAAGACATCGTAGCAAGGGTTCCGGAACTTTTGACGGACAATATAGTTCAGCTTAGCTTCACTGCTGGCCGCAACTAAAGCAATTTTAATTTGCTTGATAGCAGAGAAGACTTGAAAAAGCCATAGAACAATACTTTTAAGCGAGCCCCTCAGATTTTTTGCCATGAATTGGCTCGTTTCGCGTCCCGAGGGTTTTAGTTGTCCCTGGGTGGGAGTGGTGCTAATCAGGGTGGGAGTGGTGCTAATCAGGGTGGGAGTGGTGCTAATTAGGGTATGAGTGGTGCTAATGAGGTGGGAGTGCTGCTAAACAGGGTGGAAGTGGTGCTAATCAGGATGGGAGTGGTGCCAATCAGTGTGGGAGTGGTGCTAATCAGGGTGGGAGTGGTGCTAATCAGGGTGGGAGTGGTGCTAATTAGGGTATGAGTGGTGCTAATCAGGGTGGGAGTGGTGCCAATCAGGGTGGGAGTGGTGCTAATCAGGGTGGAAGTGGTGCTAATCAGGGTGGGAGTGGTGCCAATCAGTGTGGGAGTGGTGCTAATCAGGGTGGGAGTGGTGCTAATCAGGGTGGGAGTGGTGCTAATTAGGGTATGAGTGGTGCTAATGAGGTGGGAGTGCTGCTAAACAGGGTGGAAGTGGTGCTAATCAGGATGGGAGTGGTGCCAATCAGTGTGGGAGTGGTGCTAATCAGGGTGGGAGTGGTGCTAATCAGGGTGGGAGTGGTGCTAATTAGGGTATGAGTGGTGCTAATCAGGGTGGGAGTGGTGCCAATCAGGGTGGGAGTGGTGCTAATCAGGGTGGGAGTGGTGCCAATCAGTGTGGGAGTGGTGCTAATGAGGTGGGAGTGCTGCTAAACAGGGTGGAAGTGGTGCTAATCAGGGTGGGAGTGGTGCCAATCAGTGTGGGAGTGGTGCTAATCAGGGTGGGAGTGGTGCTAATCAGGGTGGGAGTGGTGCTAATTAGGGTATGAGTGGTGCTAATCAGGGTGGGAGTGGTGCCAATCAGGGTGGGAGTGGTGCTAATCAGGGTGGGAGTGGTGCCAATCAGTGTGGGAGTGGTGCTAATGAGGTGGGAGTGCTGCTAAACAGAGTGGGAGTGGTGCTAATCAGGATGGGAGTGATGTTAATCAGGGTGGGAGTGGTGCCAATCAGGGTGGGAGTGGTGCTAATCAGGGTGGGAGTGGTGCCAATCAGGGTGGGAGTGGTGCTAATGAGGTGGGAGTGCTGCTAAACAGAGTGGGAGTGGTGCTAATCAGGATGGGAGTGATGTTAATCAGGGTGGGAGTGGTGCCAATCAGGGTGGGAGTGGTGCTAATCAGGGTGGGAGTGGTGCCAATCAGTGTGGGAGTGGTGCTAATGAGGTGGGAGTGCTGCTAAACAGAGTGGGAGTGGTGCTAATCAGGATGGGAGTGATGTTAATCAGGGTGGGAGTGGTGCCAATCAGGGTGGGAGTGGTGCTAATCAGGGTGGGAGTGGCGCTAATCAGGGTGGGAGTGGTGCTAATCAGGGTGGGAGTGGTGCTAATCAGGGTGGGAGTGGTGCTAATCAAGGTGAGAGTGGTGCTAATCAAGGTGAGAGTGGTGCTAATCAGGGTGGGAGTGGTGCTAATCAGGGTGGGAGTGGTGCTAATCAGGGTGGGAGTGGTGCTAATCAAGGTGAGAGTGGTGCTAATCAAGGTGAGAGTGGTGCTAATCAGGGTGGGAGTGGTGCTAATCAGGGTGGGAGTGGTGCTAAACTGGGCAACTCTGATGGTAATCCTCGTGTTACTCGTGGGCTTTAGCTTTTAGATTTAACGTGCAATTATTGCGAAATTTAATGTTGCGAAAACAAGAATAACTTATACAAAAATATAGAATAGCTATATAAGAGAACTATTTATAAACTGACATTGAAAAGTTACAAACATTAAGAAATGTAACTGTTTAAAGTTTTTTGTCTCAGTATAATTCGGTGTGAAACTGCTTAGAGATTGGCCACTGCAGAATTTTTTTCAGATTAGTGACATTTGCTTAGAGAATGTGCAAAACTGCTTATAGACAAGCGCTAAACTGCTAAGAAGCCACCCGGAGGGGGGGGGGGGCTAAATGGCTAGTCTATCTAAATATCTCTAATCCAATATACTAAAAATCAAAACTATGTACCTACCTACCTACCTATCTATCTATCTATAGGAACCTTCGTTTAACTTGACTTTGCGTGGTCCGAATTTCGTGGGATTTGCTGCATTCGATGCGTATTTTAGGTGCGCTGGTACACAAAATTTTGCTAAGAAATTGCTTCATTTTTTAGGGATTAAATATTCGTAAAACTCGATTTTTTGGCCCGTTTTTTAAGTTCAAACAGTTTTTTTCCGATTGAGAAGCATTCTGACTGCCGATGGAATTGTATTGCATCATAACTCGGTGCCAACTATAGCATTGGTTCTCTACACTCGCGTGGAGAGCTACAAGCGTTGAAAGGTTGCGCAACACATTTTAGTTATTGAAGTTGAGGGGCGGGGGTCGCTATTCAATTTGGCTTGGTTGTTAATTTCAATGCATCAACTTGCAGGCTTCTCACTGTAGCTGGCGCTGAATGTACACCTTATGAATTTGAATGCTTTAAAGCAGGAATGTTGAATCGTTGTTTGTGCTTCGAGTTTTTCACTTTCAGAAGAGAGCATTGTATTGCTAGAAAGAGCTTGAAACGCTGAGTTCGGGAATATAATTTGTTTGCTGTGATTCGAAAAATTAAAAGCACATCATTAAAAAGAAGATTCCTATGAACTTTACTTTATTTACTGATTGTACGCTCTCCAATATCGCAAACTCCACAATTCCAGCCAGCCCCATTGAATTTAGATTTAGATTGCGTAACTATATTGGTGACTTTAAGTGAAACTGATACAGACTGGCTGAGAAATTATGTCATAACTGCTTCGCGTGATTTACTCTGTGTGTGGAGTTTTGAAAGTGTTTAATTATATAAGTGCGACGATTTATGTTATCAAAACATAACGATGAGAGATAGCCTAGAGCTGAGGTAAACAGACTGACCTGCTAATGCAGCGACGTGGGTTCGAATTTTTAGATTGTAGAAGTTGTTTATTAAAAGAATTTAATTTTTCACTTTCTAGCAATTTAATTTTTACTTTTAAGCAAAAGAAAACTAAAAAACATCAGGCAAATCAGTAGAAGAGAAGCTACGAGTATTCATGTAGTATATTCAATTTTTTTTATTAAACTGAGATGCCAAGGCTAAGAGGGAATTCCTGAGATATCAAGGCGTGAGGGGAATTGCTGAGATGTCAAGGCTTTGCACGAGGAGAAATTGCTAGCTCGTAAGATGTCAAGACTTACTGGGGGAATTACTGAGATATAAAGGCTTATTGGGGGAATTACTGAGATGCCAAGGCTTAAGAGGGAATTGCTGAGATGTCAAGGCTTGGAGGGAAGTTCTGAGGTGTCAAGGCTTGGTGGAAATTGCTGAGATGTTAAGTCTTGGGGGGGAATTCTATGGATTGGGGAATCTTTGAACGAGAGATGCTTCTAATGGATATCTTGAGGAGATGAGGGGATTCTTTGGCCAAGAATTCTATTCATGGGTGGATTATTTGGATGGGAGATTCTTTGGATACTTTGAATGGGGGATTCTGTAGATGGGGATTATTTGGACGTGGATTTTTTGAACGGAGTTTTTTAGATTAGGGTATTCTTTGGCCAATTATTCTTTTGATGGGAGAATCAATGGATAATGTGGATGGAGATTCTGTGGATGGGGATTATTTGAACGTGGATTATTTGCATGGAGATTCTTTGGAGGGGGATTCTTTAGATAGGAATGGATGGGGATGGATGGGAGGATTCTTTGGATATGGATGGATGGGGGATTCTTTGGATATGGATGGATGGGGGGATTCTTTGGATATGGATGGATGGGGGATTCTTTGGATATGGATGGATGGGGGATTCTTTGGATATGAATGGATGGGGGTTTCTTTGGATATGCATGGATTGGGGATTCTTTGGATATGGATGGATGGGGGATTCTTTGGATATGGATGGATGGGGGATTCTTTGGATATGGATGGATGGGGGATTCTTTGGATATGAATGGATGGGGGTTTCTTTGGATATGCATGGATTGGGGATTCTTTGGATATGGATGGATGGGGGGATTCTTTGGATATGGATGGATGGGGGATTCTTTGGATATGGATGGATGGGGGTTTCTTTGGATATGGATGGATGGGGGGATTCTTTGGATATGGATGGATGGGGGATTCTTTGGATATGAATGGATGGGGGTTTCTTTGGATATGCATGGATTGGGGATTCTTTGGATATGGATGGATGGGGGGATTCTTTGGATATGGATGGATGGGGGATTCTTTGGATATGGATGGATGGGGGGATTCTTTGGATATGGATGGATGGGAGATTCTTTATTCTTTAGATATGAATGGATGGGGGGTTTCTTTGGATATGGATGGGTGGGGGATTCTTTTGATGGGGATTCTGTGAATGAGGGATTCTTTTAATAGGGATTCTTTGGAAGGGGATTCTTTGCATGTGAGATTTTATGGATGGGCAATGCATTGGATGGGAAATTCTTCAGATAGGAGAATTCCTTGAGTGGGGAATTCTTCGGATCGGTGATTCTATCGATGGGAGGTTTTTTGGATGGGGGATTATTTGTATCGTGGATTCTATGGGTGGTGTATTCTTTGGATGGGGGGTTCTTCTTTGTATGGGAGAGTCAGTTGGGTGAAATTTTATTGCGTGGGAAAACTGTGGTTGGAGTTTGGACGGAAAGCCCCAACGGGGGTTGGAATCGGCTAGCTGAGGAAATTGCTTCACCAATCTTGCTGGGGGTACTTTTATCAGGGGATGCTTGCTCGGAAGAGAATTCTTAAATGTCAAGATTTACAGAGGGGAATTATTGAGATACATGTATAAAATCCTACCTTGGGGAATTAATGAAGGCTTAAGAGGGACTTGCTGAGATGTCAAGGCTTAGGGGTAAATTTCTGAGATGTCAAATCTTATTGGGGAATTGCTGAGATGCCAAGGCTTAAGAGAGAGTTCCTGAGATTTCAAGACTTGGGAAGGAGAATTACTCAGATGTCAAGGCTTAGGGCAATTTCTGAGATGTCAAGGCTTGGGGGGAATTTCTGAGATGTCAAGACTTGGGGGAATTTCTGAGATGTCAAGGCTTGTGGGGGGAATCGCTGAGATGTGAAGGCTTAAAAGGAATTGCTGACGTCTTAAGTCTTGGGGAGGGGAATCGCTGAGATGGAAAGGCTTTGGACGGGGAGAAATTGCTAAGATGTCAAGACTTACTGGAGGAATTACTGAGATATGAAGGCTTACTGGGAGAATTACTGAGACATCAAGGCTTGGGGAGGGGAATTACTGAGATGTCAAAGCTTTGGACGAGGAGAAATTGGTAACATGTCAAGGCTTGCGCCGGAATTGCTTAGATGTCAATGCTTGGGGGAAATTTCTGAGGTGTCGAGGCTTGGGGGAATTGCTGAGATGTTTAATTCTTGGGGGAATTCTATGGATTGATGATTCTTTGGATGAGGGATGTTTCTAATGGATATCTTTGGATTCATTGATTCATTGGGAAATTTCTTCGGTGGGGCATTGTTTCGATGGAGGGTTTTTTGAATGAGGGATTCTATAGATGAAGGATTCTTTAGATGGGGGTTATTTGAACGGGGGTTCTTTAGATGAGGGGATTCTGGGATTCATTGGCCAATTATTCTTTTGATGGGGGATTATTTAAGGATGTGAATTATTCGGATGTGGATTCTTTGAAGTGGGGACATTTTGGAGGAGGATTTTTTTGATATGGATGGTTAAGGGGATTATTTAAATAGGAATGGATAGGGAAATTCGTTAGATAGGGATGAATAGGAGGATACTTGGGATAGGGATGGATGGGGGGATTCTTTAGATAGGGATGGATGGGCGATTCTTTGGATAGAGGGTTTCTGTGGACGGGGATTTCTTGAATAAGGGATTCATTGGACGGGGAATTCTTCAGATGGGAGGATTCCTTAAATGGGGAATTCTTCGGATCGAGGATTCTATCGATGGGATGGGATGGGGATGGGACGGGAAGGATGGGTATTCTTTGCATGTGAGATTCTATGGATGGGCGATTCATTAAATAGGGAATTCTACAGATAGAGGATTCCTTGAATGGAGAGTTCTTTGGATCAGGGATTCTGTCAATGGGGGGTTCTTTGTGTGGGGATTCTTTGGATGAGGGATTTTTTGCATGTGAGATTATTTGCATCAAGGATTTTATGGATGAGAGATTCTTTAGATGGGGGGTTCAGTTGGGTGAATTTCTTTTGCGTGGGAAAACTTTGGTAGGAGTTCTGACGGAAAGCCCCAACGGGGGCTGGAATTGGCTAGTCCAATATACTAAAAATGGTCTGTCGGTATGTGTGTGTGTGTGTGTGTGATCGATTTTAGCAAAAACGGCTCAACCGATTTTCTTCGAACTTGCACTGTTCGATCAGAAATTTTTCCGTGACGGTACATGCATCGTGGCTAAAAATTGCTCGATGCTAAAGGGATTAAATATTCGAAAAACATGCTTTTTTTGCAAAGGTCAAGCAGCTCTTTCGACTTGAAATGCATTGTAAGAATGCTAGAGAAAAAACTGACTGGTTGAATTCTGATTCTGAAATAGATTGCATCATAACAATAGGCTTTTATTTATCGTCTCTGTACTGGCTGAATTTTGACACTGAATTGAATTACGTCACAGTATCGAAAACGCAGTGTGGAAGCATAGCACAATACTTGATTTATCTTGCGTAACCATATTGCTAACTTTAATAGACACTGGTACTGACTTGCCTAAGAAATTGATTATGTCATAACTGCCTCGTGTAACTTTTACTCTATTGACTTGGTGTGAGTGTTGAATTATAAGTGCTACAAATTCATTTACAATTTCAATGAGAGCTAGCCTAGATGTGAACACACTGGACTGCTAATGCAGCTACCTGGGTTCGAATCTTAGTAGTGTACTAGCAATCTAGCGCCCCCCTTCGGGGTGGCAAATAAGCAAGGGACGAATCCTTTAAAATAAAAAGAATTCTTAGGGAGGGGGCTAGGAATCGAATTCTCATTTTAATTCTGGCCCTGGGGCTTATGTACCAATAAAACA
Source organism: Macrostomum lignano (assembly GCA_002269645.1). Lineage (NCBI taxonomy): Eukaryota > Metazoa > Platyhelminthes > Macrostomidae > Macrostomum > Macrostomum lignano. The sequence goes on from NIVC01003266.1 coordinate 41,347, forward strand.
TGCTTGTGTAGAATTTAAAAAACTGACAATTCAACCTACTTGCCTTCTTTCAGAGCAATAGCGTACTACTTCTGTTGCGGTGCAAGCAGTACGCTCTGCAACGGCTGGAAAAGCAACTACAGCTAAAAAAATTTTGTTTCCCAAAGGCCAAAGGCAACAGTTGCCTATCATGCAGGGAGTCACTGGCGTTGCACCAATTTTAATGATGTCTGCTGTTAACTGTTTTAACGGTTACAGACAAAAACATTGTGTCGACAATGTTATTGTATTTGGAGCCAGTGTGGTTATTTGATAGTGGATATTGCCTAGTACAATGACGTATAATTAATTGGTTTGACTTGTTAAAAGTATTGTTTCCGTAATTTAGATTTTGTACTTTTGTACTTTTAAAATTGCGACTCAAATACCAATATTTTCCCACAGCCTAATTTCCTTTTAGCTACAGTTCTTTTTTGCAGTTTGCATGTGCTCCTAACCCTTTTCATCTTTATTCTCTCATACGGTAATTAAAACGCAATTTTATTTTAAGTCACTCGCCACTCAACTCTAGTAAGTTATTTTACGACTTTGGTTTGACCCATTTTGCAAATCATGCATACAACTTTGAAATACATGGATTCACAGCTCTGGTTAACTGATGCAATATATCTGTGCGACTCCTACACTAAATTTTTCATCGACATATTCAACTCCACTTGATTAATTCCTTAACTGCGAAACAAGTGTGTGATTAATGTATAGATTTTTAACGTAATAAAAACGAACCTGTGCTTGGGCCGCTTTCACTCTCATTACCCCAGATAATAGGGAATAGGGGGCATAAGCCAGTGTACTTAGCATGTACTGCGCTTTGGAAAAAATTCGACATCGTTGGCGCCCCAGTAAAGAGGCTTGTTAAAAAATTCTCAACCAAACTTTTCTAGCTGCCTGACAAGACTGTACTATCATATACGCCTACCCATTCCCCAGGGGGACACGCCAGTGTACTTAGCAACGTACAGTGTCGGAATAACTTCTTCATTTGCGCCCCAGCCGGTGGAGAGGGGCGCAGTCAGTCATTAGCGGAAACAAGTACAACAAAGTATATACTACGCTCATAACTACATATACTTAAAGTACATGTAAAACACTGCAACCTGCAGCTACCATATTGATCACACACCCAGACCTGTACATTTGAAGCAATCTAACTAACAAAAAGTCAGAATGGCTGACAATAAATATTTTAGTATATAAAATTTTCATTCTTCTTTACAGTCACAAATTAGGGAGCAGTCCCCCATTAATTAGTACTCAATAATCCTTTCCTCTGCGTATTCAGACGAAAACAAGAAAAACTCTGCACTGTATTGTTAATAGCAAATTTAAAAACGCAATCAAATGCAAGTAGTCTTTTTATTTACTCCGTATATTTACAATTGCAAAGTCATAAAAGGATAAGAACTAAGATGTTTTTGCAGAAGGCTTCGCCAACAAGATGGTACCATTGCACAAATTCTGTTATGAATTTTTCATTAGTGTCAATCTTACCACTTGTTGGCTTGCTTTAGTCTGCACAGCTGGACAAAGACATTCACTTGGGGCATGTAAATTTCAGGCATTACTAATGAGCATGTAAGAACAGTTTGCAACCCTCCTCTTTTTGCAACCAGGCTTGGGACTGGCTTCGGCAGAGTTAAAGCCATCACAACAGACTATCTGGGGTTTGCAAAGGCTGCTTCAAACCCCCTCTGGCTGCATTTGCATGTACGAGGGCCATTCCAAAAGTTCATGCAATCAGAAAATTTCTCCCACCACAAAAAGCTGCCAATTTGAGCTTCTCTCACCGCACTACCAGACTCTCTGGCCGAACCCCTCAGCAGAATATGGACAGGATTCTTACTGAACTATCCAGACTGTCTCTGGCTCAACCCCTCAATCAGAAAATCAATCAGAATTTTCCTATCGCTTTGGGACAGGACTCTTATTGAGCTTTTATCATCCAACTATTACGAATTTCTCCGGCTCAACCCACAATCAGAACATTATTTGATTGAATTTCCATATCGCCTGGAAAATGAGTCCAATAATTTCACAAATTAGTAGAATTCAAATTCTATTCCAACGGGCAGACATAACAAAATCCCTTCCTTAATCTGCACAAATGCACCGGTAATTACCATGAACTTCTGGATTGGCCCACGTAATAGAGTGAAAGAAATCTACCAGGGACATACAAAGCAGCGAAATGTCCATTTCAACCAACTCTCTGTCAGGCCCAGCACGTCTGCAGCCAGCCTGCTATCAACATTGGCAATGGCAAAAATACACCCTGCGATAATGTAACACCTCACCCTTAATGTTCTAAAGAAGATAGCTAAAATTCTCAGAAATCCCATTAGCTGACATTCTCAGAAATCCCAGTAGCTAGCTGAAATTCTCCGAAATACCAGTAGCTGACATTGTCAGATATCCCATTAGCTGACATTCTCAGATATCCCAATAGCTAGCTGAAATTCTTCGAAATACCATTAGCTGACATTGTCAGATATCCCATTAGCTGACATTCTCAGATATCCCAATAGCTAGCTGACATTGTCAAATATCCCATTAGCTGACATTCTCAAAAATCCCATTAGCTGACATTCTCAGAAATCCCATTAGCTGACATTGTCAGAAATCCCATTAGCTGACATTCTCAGAAATACCATTAGCTGAAATTCTCAGAAATCCCATTAGCTGAAATTCTCAGAAATCGCATTAGCTGACATTGTCAGAAATCCCATTAGCTGACATTGTCAGAAATCCCATTAGCTGACATTCTCAGAAATACCATTAGCTGACATTCTCAGATATCCCAACAGCTAGCTGAAATTCTCAGAAATCCCATTGGCTGACATTCTCAGATATCCTATTAGCTGGCATTGTCAGATGCTGTGGAAGGGATTGCTAGAATGCACTGTGGAAGGGATTGCTAGAATGCACTGTAGAAGGGATTCTTAGAATGCACTGTAGAAGGGATTCTTAGAATGCACTGTGGAAGGGATTCTTAGAATGCACTGTAGAAGGGATTCTTAGAATGCACTGTGGAAGGGATTCTTAGAATGCACTGTGGAAGGGATTCTTAGAATGCACTGTAGAAGGGATTCTTAGAATGCACTGTGGAAGGGATTCTTAGAATGCACTGTGGAAGGGATTCTTAGAATGCACAGTACAAGTCGAAGACACTCATAGAAGTGAAGGGAAGAGAAGGGAAAATTAGATACTTGCTATTGGATTACCAAAACTGCAATTAAGGTATCATCAGTCCAACTATATCTTAAATACCCCATATCCTAAATTTCAGTCTCCAATTTTGACTTACGCACCCAATCTAAAGGTACTTCATATTCATGCCAGTGCCAATGCAGCAGGAATTTTAGCATGTAGGGCCAAGGTAGCAATTCTTTTTCCATGCTAAAATTTACTTGTGATGGCTTTTCAACACATGTGCTTCAATAACTCACTGATTTCTTGAACTGCCAGAGAAATCTTCGCATGACATTCTGCTTGTTTCATCAGCCTGCGTACTCCAGTCGATTCGTGTTGACTCGAGTTGGCTCTCACAAGACGGCACCAGTCTGTATAGTTTCTGTAGAAAGGTAAAATTAATAAACAAAAATTTACAAGTTTGCTTAAAACTGAATTTTATACATTCTTGACCGAGTAATATACAATACTGTAGCAACTTAGAGTGAATAGATCTGTACTACAGAAAGATACTAAACATTAAATAAGTTACATGTACAATGAACACGCGCACCTTTATTCCTTCTCCAAAGTCCAAGACAATTTCGTCTACATCCCGGAAGGATTCGTGCGATACCGGTAGTTGCATAATAACTCGCCTGTTGCTTCCCCTTTGGTCAGAAGAGCCGCCAACCGCGCCTGATGGACACGGAGCACCCAGAGGTTGAAACTCAGTATCGCTCTGCTTAGCATTCGTATACCAGTCAGTCAAATTCGTAACCTCGGTGTCGTCCGAGTTGAGCCGAACTTCAGAGCAAGTACATCCAAGTACAACAGCGCCAGCGTACTCTTGTACTTTTGCTCGTCGTATCGACAAAATGTCGCCGACACTCCAGTTGACAGCTTGATCGGAGGACGACCCCCAAAATGTGCAGGAGACAGAACGACAGGACTGGTCAACAAGAGTCACTTTGGCTACGTTTATCCGCTTCCCAGCCTTCGTCATGACTTCCTCGGGCGGCTGCAGTGCGTCGATTGCTCCAAGGACATCGACATTTCTAATAAAAGGCAATACAGAGGGGACAGTTTTAAAAGTCTTTTAAAACCTCAAAAACGCCTTTTGAAGTTCATTTGAATCCTATTCCTACCTACATCAATTGAAGAATGAATATAATGGACTGCTAGTCTAGCCAACATCAAGGAATGAAGGCATACAATAGATTGCTAATCTAGTCAAAATAATTTATAAAAGCCGAACATACACTACAGTGCTACACAATTGCCTATACAATTCTCTATTTTCCAATATGCTATACTATTATGTCTATTTTACATATAATAATATTGTATACTGTGTCTATACAATAAATACAAGTATAGATACAATGCAACTCACTCTTGCAGGCGTACGTTTTGAAGGTCGCTTATTCGCGTATAGTTACACGCCCGTTCACTAACAGTCGGAACTTCATTGCTTCGAAATATTGATCCCTTGGAGTCAACAGAAAGAGACACCTCCATAGGATTATTCGTGCTGTTGTATCTCGGATCCGAAGTCTTTACCATTCCGCCGGCTATCCGAACAGCATCGGAAGTATTGCAAACTTCCCAAATAGACCGCAGGTCCTTGCCGAAAACGCTGACTCTCATCTCAGCCGAGTCGTCTACCAAGACGAATGAAAAAACTTCGCTTCGGACGTCGTTCTTCATGTAGGACCTGATCTCCTTCAAATCGGTTACAAGGCCAGTAACCGCCGCATTCATGTAGCCCAGTTTCAGGCCAGAGATATTTGCCTTAATCTTCTTGTTGATTGTAGACGCCATTGTAGCTTAGTTGTTCAGTTTAACAGTTTTAACAAAGTAGAAACAAAACTTAGAAAATAGAAAGAGCTTCTAGAAATGTTGCAGTGCAAAATACTTCAGTAGAAATAGCAGGTTAAACTCACAGTTTGCAATACATTTCGATTTAAATAGTCAAGCCCACACCCCAATCACCAGCAGTCAACCCCACACAACTAAACAGCCAATCAGAACACAGATAACACTCCCTCCCTGTGCAATCTCTTCGTTTCCAGACTAAATCGGCTGGGGTGGGTGGACTCTGGACCTTGTGGCGTGATCACACGATGCTAATTGAACTCCCACGACCAACCCCTCGTTGTCTGCGACTTATCGTTTTTCACACTCATGAAAAGTAGCATAAACTTTCTTAGTCATTTATCCAGTTCATCTGAACTTGTCTGTGCTTACTCCATTTTCTCACCCTTTTTCATCTAATTCAGTCTTCTTATTCTTTTCTCTGTTTATACCCGCCGTCTCATTAGCTCTATAATCTCGCGCCTATCTCCACCACCCCTCCTAATTCTTACTTGCAATCAACCATAACCCCGGAGTTTACTCCTGAGTCATTGCAATGGCTAAGAAAGTAGCAACAATTAAAAAGTGCAGGGTATTCTGTGTTGTTTACCGCTTCAAACTGGTTTTGATTCAATCTCCCCAGGCCCAGCTTGGCTTAAGCCCCAACCACTGCTGTCACTCTCTTGAGCTTAGCTCCACTTGTCTGCCCCACCCCTGCGTGGCCAATCCACCAACCCACCCCAAAACGTTTTGCTATAAATATATTCTCACTTTTTGCCCATTTTATCTTCGCTACTGAATTTCCTACTATTGCTACTACTATTCTGAAAGTTGAAATGAAAGTTACCATCATCGAAGGCGGCCGGCCTCGATGCCGCCAGAACCAACCCCGTAGAAGTAAGTATCGTACATATTGTTACTACTTTTTCATTTCACCTCTCTAGAAGTGTTGTGTAGAGTTTTATAAATACTGAACACTTACACAAACTTTCTTCTTTCTTGTTAACTCGTAGAAGCAAAAAACCCGTAGAGTTCTAAATACACAACGCATACACACATTTGCTTCCTCTCTTTCTTCACTCTTTGAAGCAAACAAACCAATCGTACGAATCAATCTTAGTCGAACTATATACTGAATTTAATTCTGGGCTTAAGTATAAATCAAACACGATTGTGTTAAATTAAAAAAACTGACAATTTCACCATACACGCCTTCTTTCACAGAAATCGAATGCTACTTCTGCGGGGAAAACCACAGAGTGTCTCGCTGCAAGGCAGTGAAACAATACTACGCCCGACAGCGGCAGGAGCAGCAGGCACAGCAGCAGCAGGCACAGCAGCAGCAGGCCCAGCAACAGCAACAGCAGCAACAAAACCACCAGCAGGCGCAGCAGCAGGAGAAGCAGCAGCAGCAGCAGCAGCGACAGCAGCAGCACAAGCAATAATAGCATAGCATCCACCACAGTTGCAATCTAAAATAAACATTTGCTGCCAGAAATTGCTGCCTTTTTTGAAATTTGCTGAACAGTGTGCTTTCTGAACTTTCTCTTTTGAATTAGTGTAGAGGCGCAGTCATTGGCGGAAACTATATAGAACAAATTAAATCTTACTACATGTACTTACAGTAAAACACTGCAACCTGGAACTACCATATTGATGACGCACACAAACCTGTACATTTAAAGTAATTTAACTAACCAAAATATCAGAATGGCTGACAATAAATATACAGTAAACTTTTCTGCTTAAACTTCACACAAAGCAATTTTTAAAAATTATTCATTGTCCCAAAAATTAGGTACGTAATAAGAGAGCAGTTCCGATTGATTAATCCTTTTCTCTGCGTACTCAGACAAAACACAAGAAACTCTATTACAAACAATTTTTGTAGGACCTAATTGCATCTTTCGACTTGATTAAAAGAATCACTGCTTTGAAAGTAGTAGAATCACTACTACTACTACCTACTTACTACTACTACTACTACTACTACTACTATGTCATGTTATGTTTATTACATTATTATGACTCATCAATTTGTTCGGCAAGTCAGTACCAGTCTCTATTAAAATCAAGTATTGTGCTATGCTTCCATACTCAACGCTGTTAATTTATTTACTCTGTATTTACAATTGCAAAAAGTCATAAAAGAATAAGAATCGAGATGTTTCTGCAGAAGGCCTCGGCAACAAGAATGCATCTTAGAATGCACTGTAGAAGGGATTCTTAGAATACAAAGTAGAATAGATTCTTAGAATAGAAAAGTACAAGACTATTAAGAGCGATAATCCTTGGCTTATCAAGTGCAGTAATCCCTGGTTTATCAAGCCACCTGGTTTATCATTACTACCTTTACACTACTTAGATTCGAACCCTGGTCGCTGCATTAGCAGTCCAGTCTTCTATTCATATCTAGGCTAGCTCTCATTGAAATTACAAATGAATTTGTAACACTTATATAATTCAACACTCACACCAAGTCAATTGAGTAAGTCACACGAAGCAGTTATGACATAATCAATTTCTTAGGCAAGTCAGTACCAGTCTCTATTAAAGTTAGCAATATGGTTATGCAATATAAATCAAGTATTGTGCTAGGCTTCCACACTGCGTTTTCAATACTGTGACGCAATTCAATGCAGTGTCAAAATTCAGCCAGTACACAGAGTGAATAAATAAAAAGCCTGGTGTGATGCAATCTATTTCAGAATCAGAATTCAACCAGGCTTGGAGGGAATCGCTATAGTGCTGTGATTCTTAAATAAGGAATCACTAAAATGTAAAGGCTTAGGGGAGAAGAATTGCTGAGATTCAAGGCTTTAGGTTGGGTTAAAGTTAGGTTTAGGTCAGGTTTGGGTTGAGGGTTAGATTTTAGCGGGTTTCAAGATTAACAGGGGATTTTTCAGATATCAAGGTTTATGGGGGGCATCGCTAACATGTCAAGGCTTACGGGGGGAATAGCTGAGATGTCAAGGCTCACGGGGGGAATAGCTGAGATGTCAAGGCTCACGGGGGGAATAGCTGAGATGTCAAGGCTCACGGGGGGAATAGCTGAGATGTCAAGGCTCACGGGGGGAATAGCTGAGATGTCAAGGCTCACGGGGAATAACTGAGATGTCAAGGCTAAATTCACAAGCTACATGTAGTTCATTGAAAAATGTTTTCATTATTTGTTGGCTCTTCACGGGAAGGATCGCTGATAGATAAAGTGTAATGTAAAAAATAAAAAAAGCTTCATGTCGAAGTTAAGAGATTCATTTGGGAATCCCTACGATGTCGAGGCTTGCAGGGAATCGCTATAATGCTGTAGTGCTATAATGACTCTCGGAGAGAATTACTGAAATGTCAATGCTTTAAGGTTAGGGTTAGGGTTAGGGTTAGAAGGTTAACAGATTTTTTAAGATTTCAAGGCTTATGGGGGGAATTGCTGAGATGTCAAGGCTTTCAAGGGACTGCTGAGGTATTGCAAAGAGATGCTACATGTAGTTTATTAAAAACTTGTATTGCATTTTTTGGCTCCCCAACGGGGGGCGCTGATTGCTAGTATTTTTTCTAATCATTTTAATTATGACAACCAGCTGCCTTTAGCGATGTGCAGCAAATCTCTTTAAATAAACTTTTATTGCCGGCAAAAAAGAAGCAGAAATAACACGACTTTGATTTTTCCTGAGATGTTGCAATCTCTCTGGCATCAACTTTCTTTTATGCCATCACCATGAGAACACGCAAATCAAGTTTAATTTTTCCAATAGATTGAAATTTGATTTATTTTTTTACAATAATAATTAATTTTATTTCATACAGTATTATTAATATTAATAATATTAGTCATTATAAATATGCCAAAAAATGTATATTATTGTCATTATAAATAATACTAGTAATAACATTATTATTATTATTATGGCATAATTAATTTTATTAATATAAGCTATTTGGGGATAACATTTTTTTGTTTTTCCATTTACTTTATGTTCAATACCTTCTTTGTCAATAACATTAAGTCTGTTTTGCACTTCTTTTGCTAAGCCAGCAACATCGTTATTGAATGGGTAGTCGTCAATACAGAGTACATCATAAAGTGCCATCAGCAACCGGCTGCCGTCCTTCTCCTGCCATCGGCTGGCATAGCCTCTCTGGCTGCTGTAGATCACCGAGCAATTGTGCCGCAGCTTCAGTGGCAGTGAGGCTCCGTCTTCAGGTCCAGAGTCGAGCGCTGGGTACTTTTGCATCTCATAATGCTCTTCGGTGCCTCGGCAAGCGTGGTAAACTGTCAGAACGTCGTTCGCTGTACTTGACAATGGTCCTAACAGCTCTCTCAATTGGATATGCTCTGTTTGCTCTGTTCCAGTTGAAAATCCATTTCTGTTCCCATGCGATGAAATGAACAGAAAAAAATCAAAACATTTTGTCTGATATTTATTCGTGATGTTCTCTTTAATGACGTCAAGAAGGTCTTGCTTCGAACCATTCTTTTTTTGGTACTGGATGAGCTTAGTACAACCAAGTATCTCGGCTACATCTCGGATGTTATCGCGGTCAGCGTCGTAGCCATCATGTAGCGTATCATTTCTGTTGTTGTTGTTGGTGATGTTGCTGTTGTTGTTGCTGCTATTGTTGTTGTTGTTGTTGGGATTCTCAAATTTAATTACGATGGACACCGCAATTCTTTCTTTTCTTAATACTGAAATGAAAAGCGCAATTAAAAAAAAACTTTTAGCTGCCTGTTATTCAAAATTACAATGTAAAATTCCTAAGGCATTCAGACATTTAAGTACCACTTACTTTGACCTGTTTCCGGGATCTTTGGCGATAAATAAATCTCTATTACGGTGGGCTCCGCAGTGCTTTGTTTTTCTCTCGATGCTGAAATGAAAAACGCAATGTGGAAAAGCATTATAGCTATCTGTCACTGAAAATCAAAATGTTTCTGACAACTCAGATAGTTACATTTGGTTTCCTGAAATCTTAGATCCCCACTCCTTACATCCCAGATCCCCACTCCTCACATCCCAGATCCCCGCTCCTCACATCCCAGATCCCGCTCCTTACATCCCAGATCCCCGCTCCTCACATCCCAGATCCCCGCTCCTCACATCCCAGATCCCCGCTCCTCACATCCCAGATCCCCGCTCCTCACATCCCAAATCCCCACTCCTTACATCCCAGATCCCTTACTCCTCACATCCCAGATCCCCACTCCTTACATCCCAGATCCCTTACTCCTCACATCCCAGATCCCCGCTCCTCACATCCCAGATCCCTTACTCCTCACATCCCAGATCCCTTACTCCACATCCCAGATCCCCGCTCCTCACATCCCAGATCCCCGCTCCTCACATCTTAGATTCCCGCTCCTCACATCCCAGATCCCGCTCCTTACATCCCAGATCCCGCTCCTAACATCCCAGATCCCCGCTCCTCACATCCCAGATCCCCGCTCCTCACATCCCAAATCCCCACTCCTCACATCCCAGATCCCCACTCCTTACATCCCAGATCCCTTACTCCTTACATCCCAGATCCCTTACTCCTCACATCCCAGATCCCCGCTCCTCACATCCCAGATCCCTTACTCCTCACATCCCAGATCCCTTACTCCACATCCCAGATCCCCGCTCCTCACATCCCAGATCCCTTACTCCTCACATCCCAGATCCCTTACTCCACATCCCAGATCCCCGCTCCTCACATCCCAGATCCCCGCTCCTCACATCCCAGATTCCCGCTCCTCACATCCCAGATCCCCGCTCCTCACATCCCAGATCCCTTACTCCACATCCCAGATCCCCGCTCCTCACATCCCAGATCCCGCTCCTTACATCCCAGATCCCCGCTCCTAACATCCCAGATCCCCGCTCCTCACATCCCAGATCTCCGCTCCTCACATCCCAGATCCCCGCTCCTCACATCCCAGATCTCCGCTCCTCACATCCCAGATCCCCGCTCCTCACATCCCAGATCCCCGCTCCTCACATCCCAAATCCCCACTTTTAGCTTGCGATTGTAGATCGTACTGTTAATTGTAAAATTCCGAAGGCATTCATACATTTAAGTGTCACTTACTTTGACCCGCTTCCGGAATATTTGGCAGCTGATGATCATCCTCGAGTTGTGGTTCTCCTTTGTACTCATTGTCAAACAGAAATCCGCTGTGGAATTTAGAGTTCAGATGGGATTCAATCTCTATTTTGCACACTATTAGCAGTTTTGCTATCAGAACTGCGTGCTACATGTATCAGATACCAAAGGAGATTCGCCGGAAGGCAGCAACGCAGGCACACGGAGGGGGCGACTTAAATGATTTTTGTTTGAGAAGGTGCGCAACAAAAAGTTGACCCGTCTTCTTGAATTTCGTGTGCCTGCGTTGCTCCGCTCATTCGAAACCATAAGCTTCGTCGCTGCATTTGGGGCACTGTGCACGAAGGCGCGACGAATGTTTCTTACATTCTTAGAACTGACGTCTCACCCAAAATGAGACCCACTTTCATTATATAATTATTCTGCGCAGTCTTCTCAGTATTTCCTTACAAACTGCATGCCCTGCTTACGAGGGGATGCTCTTATTAACTCTAAAAATTACAAAAACGAAGTTGAATGGCCTATAAATTTTCTAGAAAGTTTAGCGCTCCAAATCTTCCTATTTCAATTGGGCCTTAAAAAATAAAATAAAGTAGACTTTCACGGATAGGCTACAATAAAGTCTTGAAAATTCCCATGTTTCCTACTATACTCATGCAGCTTCAGCAGCAAATGATTCTCCCCATCAGAAGTACTCACGCCACATCCGTTGTCTTCTGTTGCTCATTGTGCCCAGTAGCATCCAGTTCGGCTCGCTGCTCTTCTAGCGATCGAACCGACCCGTCATTCACGGGGTCACTAAACGCTACTGTTTCTGGCACTTGCAGCAATTTCTCGCGATTTCTCGCACTGTCAGCAGTTAATTGAGATGACTGTGCGTCGGCGCAATTGTACAACGCCAACACCTCGCTGCTAGCCTCGCCCTTTAAAGTTTAAATCATAATAAGAGTGTAGCCATATAGGAATTTGTTTGGGTTTGCTCGGAATTGCTCATAACGAAAAGGAGGTTTAAAGCGAAGATCTGGGATGCCAGGAGCTTAAAGTGGGATCTGGGATGCCAGCAGCTTAGAGTGGGAATCTAGGATTCCAGGAGCTTCAAGTAGGGATCTGGGATGCCAGGAGCTTAAAGTGGGGATCTGGGATGCCAGGAGCTTAAAGAGGGGATCTGGTAGGCCAGGAGCTTAAAGAGGGGATCTGGTAGGCCAGGAGCTTAAAGAGGGGATCTGGTAGGCCAGGAGCTTAAAGTGGGGATCTGGGATGTCAGGAGCCTCAAGTGAGGATCTGGCAGTGTGCGAAATCGGCAGGCTGCAGCCAAGCCGGCACTCACGGATCCGCTGATGGGGGTGTACAGCAGGCAGTCGTTCCCGCCGGGCACCAGGCTGGTCTTCCGCAGGCTGCTCAGCGCCTCGCCCACGTGGAAGGTGCACTCGGCCACGCACTTCTGGCTGGAGCTGCCCAGCAGGCCGCCCCTGTCAAACAGGGAGCCGCGCGCCGAGCCCAGGTCGCCAACATCGTCGGCGTCGTCTTCGACAGCGTCGGGCGGCAGGCGGAGGACGCAGATGTTGCCGAACTTGTCGCCGACAGCAACACTGAACTGGTCCAGCATGGCCAGGCAGGTCACCCAGCGGGGCAGCGAATCGTCAGCGAACACCAGCAGCTGGTTGTCCGAGGCTCGGTAGCGCATCCAGAAGACCGACTCCTGCCGGCGAGGGGTTTCGAGATTACTTGGTTATAGTGTTTTCGATACATATCGGCTTACTAAAAAAGTGGGAAACTAAAACTCCTTAATCAAATTGTTTTCGATACATATCGGCTTATGTATAACAACAGAAAGACGTTGGCAGATTAGGATTGTACACATATTAATCAAATATTTTAATGTAACGATAAAACAGGAAATTCAACTCTTATTAGCTACTCATATTTATTCAGCATATACTTGGAGTTTTATGGAATAATTTGCTACGGAACGCAAGAAATGAACTAATATTACAAAGCTCAGACTGTGCTAAAATTTCTCACCTGCACATCGGCAGCGACCACGCGATCGCCGAAAGCCGCCACGGACACAATATAGTTAGGCAGGGCTTTGGTCTCGCATTTGCGCAGCATTTTCTGCTTGCCCAAATCGTAGATTCGCAGCACGCGACTGACTGAGACCAGGACGCGACCCTGCGGGAATTATTCATTATTGTTTACAGAACTGCTTTGAGAATGGTGTCACTAGAGGTATAGGCAACCGCCATGTCCCTAATGGGAAAAATCTCCCACAAATCCCAACACAGGTAAAAATCTCCCACAAATCTCAATACAGGTAGAAATCTCCCACAAATCTCAATACAGGTAGAAATCTCCCACAAATCTCAATACAGGTAGAAATCTCCCACAAATCTCAATACAGGTAGAAATCTCCCACAAATCCCAACACAGACAGAAATCTCCCACAAATCCCAACACAGGTAAAAATCTCCCACAAATCCCAACACAGGTAAAAATCTCCCACAAATCC
>NIVC01003266.1:60000-108169 GCA_002269645.1 Macrostomum lignano
CAGTTAGTCTTAGTCAGTGCAGGAATTAGCTATTAAGTGTTTTACAGGTGTTACAGTGTACATTCAGTGCAGACACCTATTATAAGGAAGGCCTAGCCTTGGGATAAGACAGGGGCACTGGGGCAGGGTCGGTAAATAAAATAAAGTAGAGCGGCTTAGTGGCTCAGTCCCTTAGTGTGAAAAAAACGCTTTTGTCCTCCCTTATTTGGGGTTCAGACTTCAATATTTCTGAGCAATGTACATTTCGAAAACTAAGTGACTGAACTAGAAGTAAGAAGTAAGAATTTAGGGGAGGAGAGTGGGGTGGGGACTCCTCTGGGCACAGAAGCCCAAAAAGTTAATTGAGCTTTGGCCCTGGGCATACGAGTAAGCATAAATAAAAGCAAGGGTACATAGGAATTTAAATGCACAAGAGACAAGATCGTGACAAGGAATTGATACGGATTGAAGGATCAATACAAAATCACAAAGAATGAGGCGAGCATCTTCACCATTACAGCATGACGCAAAAGAGACAGAAATTGCTGACGCATTTTTTGCTACCCCATCTGGTCCTGCTACTAGTTCTGCCACAGCCGAGATACCAATTTCTTCCTCTGCAGCTACTTATACTGAGGTACATGTACCTACGAATTCTTCTGCCGCTGCTTCGGAACTGCAATTTGCTGATACTTTTAATTCAGACCAAGCTGAAGCCAGTCCCTCTGAAAGCAATGCTAATCTTAATGGAGTTACCAGAGAAGCGGATGAGGTACAAGTGAGCAAGTTGTCTGACTTTGACATAGGTCTATTTGACCCTGCTGCTGCTGCTGACAGTGCCACTAAGTTAGCTTTCTTGACGCAAACGTGGGAGCCCCCTAGTACTTACCCAATGCCATTTGAAGAGCGAAAAACAAAGGGAAAAATCGAAAAGAGATTCTTAAGGCACAGTCATCTAACCGAAAAACCCTGGTTAGCATATTCACATGTGAAGAGTGGCTTGTTCTGCAAAGTTTGTGTGCTATTTGGTACTCAGCAAGGACAACAAGGTCACCTATTGGGAAGACTAGTGCATGAGCCATTGCAAAAGTACGCAAGACTCTTGGGAGCCAATGGCTATCTCTGTGCTCATGAGCATACAAACAACCACAAAGACAATGTACTAAGGGCGCAAGAGTTCAAAAGCGAATGGTGCCAGAGCAACATATTGATAGTCGATTTGCTACACAGAGGCAGGAGCAGATTGCAAAGAACAGGCATATCCTCAGCTCCATTGTGCGTGCCATTCTAGTCTGTGCAATGAGTGGAACTGCTCTTAGGGGACACCGAGATGATCATAGTGTGCTAGAGACTGCCGACCGACCAGGCCAGAATGATGGTCTCTTTCGAGAGATCCTGCGAGCGATGGTGGACACAGGAGATAAGAGGCTAGAGGAGCATCTGCGCTCTGGACCGAGTAACGCAAAATATACTAGCAAGACAATTCAGAATGAGCTGATTGAGTGCATCGGAGAAGTGATTCTGGACCGCCTGAAGGAGCGGATAAACAGTGCACAGTTTGTGTCCATCCTGGCTGATAAAACAACAGATCAGGCCACAAAGGAGCAATTGACAGTATGTGTTCGCTATGTGTTTGATGGAGCAATTTTCGAAGACTTTCTGGGATTCGCCATTGCAGAGGACATGACTGGAGTTGGACTTGCGTTTGCGAGGACATTCTGTCCCAGTTCGTCACACTCGGTATTCCCTTAGAAGGGCGGCTGGTTGGATTGGGATTTGATGGCGCCAGTGCAATGAGCGGCAAGTTCAAGGGAGCTCAAGCAATTATCCGAGAGAAACATCCTATCGCCATCTATATTCATTGTGCTGCGCATCAACTCAATCTGGTCATCAGCAAGAGCAGCGAAGTCCCTGGAATCAGAAATGCGTGGGGAAACATCCAAGAGCTGGCAAAGTTCTTCAACAGTTCTGCCCAGAGAGTGAAGTGTCTGGAGGACATAGTGAAGTCAGAGAACCAACAGGCCAATACCCGTCGAGTGAAGAACTTATGCGATACTCGCTGGATTGAAAGACATGATGCGGTTCTAACAAGACATTTGCTGATACCAATGACGCAAGCTCTTGAAGAAATTCGTGAACATTCCAACCCAGAAGCATCCAGGAATGCAAAAGCTCTGCTTAATTCAATGGACGCAGAGTTTCTGGTATCAGTTGTGGTTCTGGATGCAACATTGACTCTCACCAAGGGATTGGCAGAAGCACTCCAGAAGAGCGCAATTGATTTGCTCAGTGCCAGGACTCTAATTGCGGATGTGCAAGAGCAACTGCAGAAGTGGCGAGAAGAGTCTGCAGAGAAGTTTGGTGAGCTCTGGGAGAAGATTCTTGAGACTGCAAAGGCAATTGAAATCGATGTCACTCCTCCTAGGCGGGTTGCACGTCAGAAGAATCGTGCCAATATTCCTACTACTGATACGAAGGACTACTGGCGTTTGGTCATCTTTGTTCCCTTCTTGAATGGACTACTGGTCAATCTGCAAGACCGATTTTCCCGCCTTTCTGACGTTGCTGCTGGACTCAGTGCCCTTATCCCAGCAACAGCCAAAAAGCATGTAAGTCCATTCATTCAGCTCAAGCCATCAGTGCAGCACTTTGCTTTAGTTCTACCAAGCCAGGAGGAAGAGGAGGTTGAAGCAGAATTTAACCAGTGGATGCGACTTTGGCAAAGGGAGGACCCACAGAAATGGCCCACAACTTTGACTAAGACCATCTTGGAGTGCGACCATAACCTGTTTCCCAACGTCAGCGCCCTCTTGAACATTTATGCAACATTGCCTGTCTCCACTGCCACTGGAGAAAGATCTTTCTCTTTGCTGAAATTCTTAAAGAATTACTTGCGCAGCACAATGGGAGAAGAGCAGTTGAATGGACTCGCATTGGCCTTCATCCACAGGGACATGATTTGTGATACCGCAGGCACAATATCTGCTACTATTGAGAAGTTTCTGTCAAAGGATGTCAATCGCCGGGCCTGCTTCAACTACTAATTGCTTTAGGGCAGTGACTGAAACTGACATAGTGTCCAATCATTTTATTTGAATATTCATTCAATTTAATATATGTAAATTCAAAAGTTATAGTTGAAAATTGTGTATTACATACGAGCTATATACTCAGCAACATTGAAAAGTCGCCACTATATGCGCAAGTGAGCAATTTCCCTTGGACTATTCTGAAAAGAGAAAATGGATCGGGGTAGCTTTAAATTAATCCATCCAATCCTCACACACCACTCCTCCCCACTTCATTCCTCTCAACTCAAGTCTGCCATGGTGTAGCTACGAGCTAAGTTGCATCACTCGCAAAGATTTAGAGACTTTACCTTCACTCAAAAGTGGCGATCATAGATGGAATCTTCTACATGTATGATGGTGACTTTTCAATGTTGCTGATTGTCTTCTAGACAGACACTAGATAGTATAGCTCATATGTATAATGTATTGTTTTTATGTTGCTTCAGTTCCTGCTCCAGTTTGCTTTCATCCCTGCATGCATGCATCATACTTGTACAAACAAGTAGTTGTAATAATGTGTTAAAATTTAAATGCTGCTTTTGACACAACAAACTGCTAATGCCCATTTGCAATGCCAATTGTGTTGCCTCATTATATTCGAATATGATTGAATCAACAATAACAATAAGTGTCAGCAGGGAAAGCATCCAATAAGTGACTTAAAATCCACTCCTCTACTAAAAAGCTGCTTATTAACTTTCTCATTTTTTAATGCTCTTCCACACTGCATGTAATGATAAAAATATAAATGAAATTTAGTGATTCAAACAAAATTAAACTTTTGCAATCAATTGAACTGAAATAGCTAAAAATCTTTTTTGTATATGAACAAAATATTACTTTTTTTCTAGTTTCAGTTTTGGTTTCAGTATCCAAAAATCCACCCCCTACTTTAAAAATCCTAGATCCGCCACTGGTTAGGGTTAGATTAGGGTTAGGGTTAGAGCTCCACAGAGCTGCATATTGAATTAAAGATGCCAATAAAAATATTGAATTAATTGAATAAATTGATTGTGCAACCAATTTCTCAGTTAACCGGTATCAGTTTGTTAAAGTTAACAAAATGACTATGCAATCTAAATCAACCCCCCAATACACAGCAGCAGTAAGAAGTTGAACCCTCCCCCTAACTTTATTTATTACATCTTGCAAAACTGAGTACAATCTTTGCAGAAAGTTAAAAGTATAGAAATTATTTTTTGAATGCTGTGCCTTTCCATTTCACATTTAAAGTAAACAACTTATATCCCTGAACTCAGCGTTGAAAGATCTTTTTAGCAATATAAGTATTTTCTCTTAAAGTTCAAAACTTGAAGAATAGCTTGTGTTTGAAATTTTCTAGTTTAAAGCATTGAATTTTTGAGTGTACATTCACTGCCTGCTAGAGTGAGAGGCTTGCAAGTTTATGCATTGAATTTCACTGTCTGCCAGTTAGCAAGGGTCTAAGTGTATACACGCAGCCACTTAGAATGCCCCCATCCCCCCACTGGAGAGAAAATACACTGCTGAGATACGAAAAAATTGTGGCACAATTGCTCAAAATTGATGCAAATTTTCAGTTCAAAGCAGAAAAAGTGGCCAAAGAAGGTTAAGCAGTTTTCTGCTTTTTTAACAGACTTAATTTAGAAAATTTCAACATTTAAATAGCCTATTTGTTTCGTAGGAAAATTCTGCATTGATAGATATATAAGTTTTGCATTTAAGTTGTTTTCCATCTAGGAGGAGATATGCATTAAACCTGGTCTACCGGTCAGTCCGCTCAGCTTTAGATATAAGAAGTCTCATGGTGAATACTCACCATGTAGAATCTTTCTACGAGATCAAACAGAGATTTAGTTAAACCTATTGACCAAATTGACTTGAATGGAAGTGAATTAGTGCTTAGCTATGATCACAAATTTATATTCACCAACTTTCTTATAAATTTGCTATTGATGTTGCCACTGCCACCGACTTGCTCTAACAAAGTGATTCACCAACCATAAGTATTCCAGAGTTCTATTCATATTAAGCTGTTTAGGGGATTTTGATAATTGAGAACTAGTATTACCAAATTGATAGCTGCGCCATAAGTAGCCCTATAACCACTATACTCTTGCCAATCTATGTATGGCTCATTGGAAATAGTCGAAACTGCCCTGTGCCCTGTGGTTTTACAAGCGCTACATTGATGACATGTTTACCATGCTTGACAAATGGAAGGACCATTGAATTTTTCAATGTCATCAATTCCACCTACCCAAATTCACGCCTGAAGGTAAAGAAAAGAAGCTTCCTTTTCTGGACACTAAGGTTGACTCAGGCCCTCAGTTGAAAATCTACTATTAACACAAGTTTACTAGATTGATGTTACACTTTTATATTAGTAGAGGGTTTTAGAGGGAGGTAAACTTTAATACAACTTTTGGAATTAGCAATAAGATTAATTTAGAAGATAGAATCTTTCAAAATTGAAACAACCACTAGGACGACTTTAGTGGCTTAATAACAGTAGGATAAAGTGAAGTGACACAACAACCCTACAACTTTGGTAGCAGCATTTAAATTAAAATATTAAAGAGAGCATGTAACTGCTATATATTACTTTGGGTGGAACAAAAGTAGTCCTTTATACTAAAATTTTGTTTAAAATAGCTATCATTCAATAATTTTTAACTTGAATAAAAAATTGCCATATACAAACTGGCTGCTAAAAAACTGCCTTGCCATGAGAAAACTCACTTAAGAGTCAGGCTCTAAACCTTTAAGTGTCTATAGAACATGCAAAAAGCATAGGAAAGTGCATTTGAAACATGGAGCCTGACATGCTAATAAGATGCATTTTTAATTTTATATGGCTACTTGTCTAAAAATTGGTGATTCAGCTACCAAAGTCTACAAGATCTGAGAGCTGCTGGGGCAATGCGGTTCTATTCCTAAGTGAGAACCATATAGTGCTAGATGAAAGATATCAAAGATGCTTAGAAATAGTGATCAACCTGGCCAGCCAAAAAGCTCAAGGATAGGAGAGCTGGTAAGAAGGGGAAAAGTTGATTTGTCATAATCCTTACCTTTTATCTTGTGATCTAGCTAAGGAGCTGAGTAGTGACCACAGCATAATACTTTATGTCTTTCAAGAAGACCTGCAGCTAAGGTGGGTGTTCTTTGTATGGGTACCTGAAAACTACAGACAGATACAAGTCAACTATGCCACATAGTTGTAATGGGTTCTGCTAGAGATGATAAAGGCAATTTTTCCTGTTCTTGGTAGACTTGGTAGTTCTTGCCAGACTTGGGTAATGGAAGTTGCTTTTTGATAAGTCCAGTCTTCTGGTATTTGAAAATGAAATTTTAGGTACCAAACAGCCAATTTAGCATTTAATATTTCCTAAAAGCACAAAACTTTTATTAAAATACTTATATAATTATACAAAGGTAGAAAACAGATAACCTAGATCATATAGGTTTTACTTTTTAATTTAAAGCATGTTTTGAAACATTAATTTCAATAGTGATATATTAGTGATTAAGTCTCTTGATCACTTTACATTTCGTTGGGGTTTGTTCTATTGAGTTCAAAAAGAAGATTAAAAAGCTATTCCATAAAGACTTAAATGCTCTCAAATCTGTGTTATTAGGCTCTAGCTAAGGGTGCAAAAAATGTGTGTAGGGGCAAAAAATCAAGTTTACAGGGTGTAATATTAGGTTTCAGGGGTACGCAATATGTTCTATCAAGCAATTTTGAGGGGGAGGTGGTCACCCCAGCCCCTTAAATCTACCCCTGCGGGTGACACTATAATGAGTTGATTTTCTAGCACTAATTAGACTCAATTGGTATTCAACATAGGGCTTTTTATTTTACTTTATTTATATATTAGATTCTTGGCACTTTTAAATTGAGATTCAATCAAGAAAAATGTCAAACTCTTGAATCTCAATTGTGAAATTGAGATCCTATCCAACCTCTAGTGCATAGGGCCTAAGAGTTTCTTGCTACCCAAAATGTGCAAAGGAATTTTTCCTATAAAATGCATAGAGGATACTGGATTTTAGTAGGATTGTAGTATGAGGGGCACATGCTTTTCCCCCAGAAAATGAGTCCATATGGTAATTTTGAGTGCTTTTTTTATGATTTTAGGCCCTAAATTAGCAGCTTATAAAGGTACCTGTGCCTCCCTTACCCTGTGGGCTGTGCGCAATGCCCCCCCCCCCTTAAAATATTAGGCTACACTGCCCCAAAACAAATTGGATTTTTGGGCCTAAGCTAAAATCAAAATCAAAGATTTTTCTTTTAAAAAACTGACAGAATAAAATGGAAATATTTTTTAGGTGTAACTTACTAGGTCTAATAGTAATTTTAAGTCTATCTATTGGCATCACTAATGAAAAAAATGTAGTGCGTTTAATCTTTTGTCAAACAGAAACACCTAGATCATAAGCCTAATTTATAGGCCTCTATTTGATTGATAATTGATTCCAATGGGATTTAATTAACGAAGTTTATGGATAGTTAAGTTAGGGCTTTCAGTGTAACAATTTGTCTTTTCTCCATAACATAAGGTCAACTGTAGGCCTACTTCTCACCGAGCGTCCCTCATGCCTACCTTGATGTTGTAAGTCTGGAAGTCTGGAAGTTTGCAAGTAAGTCTTTTTTTGCCTACTAGTAGTGTAGTAGCAGCAGTAGTAATTTGGCTCAGGCAAATAGTCTGTTTTGCTATTATATTAATTAATTATCCCAAAATGGGTACTGGACTACAGGATTATAAAAAATGAGAGGGTAAATTAAGACACGCCCCACACACACCGCCCGCCGTGCAGCGCTAAACATTAAAACAAATTGGACTATAACTGAAGACATTTCAAAATGCGTTGTTCGTTTAAGCTTCAAGTTTTTAATTAATTTAGTTTTTTATTTTAAAATATGAGGTTCGGTAAATAATAAGTAGTATAAGTAATAATTATAATAAAGACCATCGTTATTTGTTCGGTACCGGGGAAATAATGTTTGCGCTATTTGTCCGGCGCCGGACGAATAACGCTGGTGTTATTTCTCCGGTAGGCCTATACCAAAATAGCCTAGTGGTTGTACCGGTAATTTATCAGGTGGTCTGCATACACTTGTGCCTAAAGCCAAGGGAAAAAATAACGGACTAAAACGTATTTTTAAGTCACTTAAGTCAATTAGGGTTACTATACAAATCACCTCAAAAATTGACGTTAGGGTTACTAGCTTGGCAACTTTTGGTATACCGGAGAAATAACACCAGCGTTATTCATCCGGTACCGGACAAATAACGGGGGCCTATAATAAAATAACAATAATGTAATTTTAATAATGAAAATGACAATAAGAAAAATAATTATGACCTTTCGTATAACAATTGAAGTTATTTATTTCGTTAATCTTACAACACTTAATTTTTTATGCAATCAAATACTGCATTGACAAAAAATGTTACAATGTGTAGCGCTGCGGGGCGGTGCGGTACGTGTTTTAGGGAGACCCTTCAGACAGTACATTCAAAACAATCATCTGTAACTTTTAACAAAATTTACCTGCTTCAACCATCTTTTTACCAAATATTTACGCAATTGTTTGGTGTTGAATGAGCTTCAATATTTTTACTTAAGTAAAAAACTTTTTGAGATGCATTGATTCAAAAATTGCTTAGCGACACTCTGATTAGACATCGCTTTACCGTTGACTGATTTTTTTCGATCGTAGCAGCCTAAAAGCAGTAGCTGGTTTAAAAATGCTTCAATTTACTTTTTACGCATGTCTCAGCTTTAAAATGACACCTCAGGCGCCGCAAGACAGCTCTGGTGCTGAGATATTCGACACTAAACATTGCATGCTTTGCGCGAACTCTCATTCGGAAACTTTACAACTTTTTTATCGATATTTGTTCAGCTGCTGTGTCCTTGTTTTTCATCACAATATCGTCAAATTCTATTTGGGCGACAAGACGAGCCCCTTTCATTCCTACGGATACGGATACCCTTTCATTCCTATGCTTGAAATGTCCAGGGGCAGATCAGAAAAGCACTTGAACTATCTGGGCGGATAACACAAGACACGGATATCCGAAACTATAACACCGGGGTGCTGGGAAAGGGTCGCCACGGCTCTCCCTCCAGACACGATGCAGTAGCCGTAACAGAGGCGGAGTTGATTTGGGACCCGTCAGTGAAGCAGTGGACTTCACGGGGTTTCCAGTTGTCCCTTTCTTTGTGACAGGGTGGAATGCTGGTTTCGAATTTGAGCGGAGGGCAGAGCGTGAACGGGATTCCGTCCGAGAGGATCAGCAGGCCTCCCACTGCTTCCAGGTCTCGCTGCAGGCTGTCGCCGTGCGGCCGGAGGTTCCGCTTTCTGAAGGCGAACTGCTTCTGGATTTGGACACGTTAAGCAGACGGCGGGTGGTCTTCATTGCCTCCCCTCTGACAAAGAGGTCAAGGGGGGAATGTCCAGGAGGGAGTTCATGCTAGCAAAGGGTGCAGAGGGAGCCGTGCTCGTGGTAGCTCGACAAGCGCGGCCTTGCACCCTGTTAAGAGCAACGAGAGGGTAAGAAGGATTCAAAGGAGGAAAGAAGGTAGCCCTTTCACCTCTAGGGCACTGTTCCAAATGAAGCCGGCAAAAGAGAAGGCCTCCTGTCTAACAATGGCAGTGTAATCCACCAGAGGCGGCGGGCAGCGCGAATGCGCCAAGCAATGAGATGCGGCTCACCCCCTTATATCAAACTACTATAATTTTACCAGGTGTCAACTTGAAGCTCCTGGCATCCCAGATCCCCACTTTAAGCTTCTGGCTTAATATATATCTATATTAAAGATATCCCCACTTTAAGCTCATGGCATCCCAGAGATCCCCACTTCAAGCTCCTGTCATCCCAGATCCGCACTTTAAGCTCCTGACATCCCAGATCCGCACTTTAAGCTCCTGGTATCCCAGATCCCCACTTTTATCTCCTGTCATCCCAGATCCCCACTTTTATCTACTGACATCCCAGATCCCCACTTTAAGCTCCTGGCATCCCAGATCCCCACTTTTATCTCCTGACATCCCAGATCCGCACTTTAAGCTCCTGACATCCCAGATCCCCACTTTTATCTCCTGACATCCCAGATCCACACTTTAAGCTCCTGACATCCCAGATCCACACTTTAAGCTCCTGACATCCCAGATCCCCACTTTTATCTCCTGACATCCCAGATCCCCACTCTAAGCTCCTGACATCCCAGATCCCCACTCTAAGCTCCTGACATCCCAGATCCCCACTCTAAGCTCCTGACATCCCAGATCCCCACTTTAAGCTCCTGACATCCCAGATCCCCACTTTTATCTCCTGACATCCCAGATCCCCACTTTAAGCTCCTGACATCCCAGATCCCCACTTTAAGCTCCTGACATCCCAGATCCGCACTTTAAGCTCCTGACATCCCAGATGTCAGGAACTTGCAGCAATGCTAGCGCTCGCATTCAAACTGACAGGCGTTTTTTTACTCAATTTCTAGGAATGAGCAGCTAATCGATATTAAGTACTGGTGCTGAGTATGCTGTGGCTTATTTATTTTTCTAATCAGTTTAAGTATGGACAACCAGCTGCCTTAGCGATGTGCAGCAATTATGTGCAGGCAGAAAAGAAGCAGAAATAACACGACTTTGATTTTTCCTGAGATGTTGCAATCTCTCTGGCATCAACTTTCTTTTATGCCATCACCATGAGAACACACAAATCAAGTTTAATTTTTCCAATAGATTGACACTTTATTAATTTTCTTACAATAATAATTAATTTTATTTCATACAGTATTATTAATATTAATAATATTAGTCATTAGTCCTTATACTATTGTATATTATTGTCATTATTAATGGCACTCGTAACAATATTATTGTTATTAGCATTATTAATTTTATCAGTATAAGCTATTTGGGGGTAACACTTTTTTATTATTCCATTAAATTCATGATCAATTCCATATCCATCAATATAATTCAGCCTTTTTTGGATTTTTTGAGCTAAGCCAGCAATACTCGTATTGTTATTGAATAATCGGTAGCCGTAAAAACAGAGTACATACCGCACGGCCCTCAGCAACCGGCTGCCGTCCTTCTCCTGCCATCGGCTGACGTAGCCGCTCTGGCTGCTGTAGATCACCGAGCAGTTGAGCCGCAGCTTCAGTGGCAGTGAGGCTCCGTCTCCACCTTCACCGTCTCCATCGTCTCCAGAGTCGAGCGCTGGGTCCTCTTGCTTCACGAAATGCTCTTTGGTGCCTCGACAAGCATGGTAAAATGTCAGAACCTCGTCTGCTGCCCTTGACAATGGTTCCAACAGCTCCCTCAATCGGACATGCTCTGTTCCAGTTGAAAATCCATTTCTGTTCCCATGCGATGAAATGAACAGAAATACTCTTGCCACATGTAGCGGACATTTCTCTCTGATAAACTTGAGCAGTTCTTGCTTCGATCGGTCACCAGGTTTGTACTCCAAGTTGTCAGTACAACCAAGTTTCTCGGCTACTTTTCGGATGTATTCGCGGTCAGCCTTGTAGCCATGTTCACATTCGGACGTATCGTTTCTGTTGGCATTCTCAATTACGATGGACACCGCAATGCTTGTTTCTGTCGATACTAAATCTAAAACGCAATTTGAAAAAAGCACGTTTAGCTGCCTGTCATTAAAAATAAAAATGTTTCTGACATCCCAGATGGCCACAGTTGGTTTTCCGAAATCTTGGATCCCCGCTCCTCACATCCCAGATACCCGCTCCTCACATCCCAGATCCCCACTCCTCACATCCCAGATCCCCACTCCTTACATCCCAGATCCCCACTCCTTACATCCCAGATCCCCACTCCTTACATCCCAGATCCCCGTTCCTCACATCCCAGATCCCGCTCTTCACATTCCAGATCCCGCTCCTCACATCCCAGATCCCGCTCCTCACATCCCAGATCCCGCTCCTCACATCCCAGATATATCAGCGTTCAAAAAGCTGATATGCTATTACAAACTTATCATAGATATTTAATGTTAGACCCACCCATTTGCCTGCACTAAAACAGCCACACAGAACCTGCGTGCCCTCTCTGTGTTAATTCATCTAACTAGCTAACTATGGAAAAAAGCAAATAAGATGGGCGGGGCGGAAAAATATCACGCCACCACCTAACACTGCCCCCGAGCACAATGCCGAGCGTTATAAATACTCGTACAATGCAATTGGAAGAGCCGAGACTCTCCACTGCCGAGTTTAGTAAAGTTTGAGCTCAAAACTAAGAAAAGGACTTGTCTCAGTTCTTCGAAGCTTCTGTCTGTCGTGGCAGAGGGGTAGCAGGCGTGTAAGGCTTGAGAGGCCATCAGAGACACCGATAAACGACCTGTTACAAGATACCCGCTCCTCACATCCCATATCCCCACTTTTAGTTTGCGATTGTAGATCGTATACTGTTCATTGTAAAATTCCTAAGGCATTCATACATTTAAGTGTCACTTACTTTGACCTGCTTCCGGAATATTTAGCGACTGATGATGATCCTTGACTTGTGATTCTTCTTTGCGCTCTTTGCCAATCAGAAATCCGCTGTAGAATTTAGAGTTCAGATGGGATTCAATCTCTATTTTGCAGACGATTCGCAGTTTTACAATATCAGAACTACATGTATCAGATTCAAAGCGGGATTCCCAGAAATGTTTTTGCTGCGCCGGAACTGAACGACGCAGGCACACGGCTGGCTGGCGACTCTTGTTCTTGTTTGAGAAGGTGCGCAACAATAAGTTGGCCTGTGCCTGCGTTGCTTCGCCCAGCGATGCAGAAAAATTGTGAGATTGGATTCCACCTATGATAACTATGCTGCAAATTAACTCTGCTGACAGAATTCTCCCAACAAAAAAGTTTTTGCAAAACCTTATCTTAGAGTCAACCTCAAGCTTTAAGTTGAACATGTATCCCACTTTGCCTGTACGCTTGTCTATGTGGCTAGTGTTTTGCTAGCGGAGATTCTCACTAAGTAACATCCGCTGCCATAGACAATAAAATTAACGCTTTGAGCCAGAGTGAGGTTGGTTGAACACTTTCTTCTACCATAGACAAAACGTGTCCCGCAAATACAGGGAGCGGAGAATACTCATAATCTCCGCGAATCTAGTCAATATTCTCCGCTCCGTGCATTCGTGGAATTAGGATACATTTCAAAAACCAACTAAAACTCTAACAACTGAATCCGAGGATTTGCCTCGGAGATTCTGCATCGACATTCTCCTCGTTTCAGTAGGTTATTATACATATTCCTACCGCATGAACAATAAGCTTCGTCGCTGGCGTTTGGGGGCATTGGGCACGAAGGTATGACGAATGCGCTTCCATTTTTAGAACTGACGCTTGCACCCATATGAGACCCACTTTAATTACAAAAAACTTTCTGCATAGTCTTCTCAAGTTCTCAGTCTCCTCTAACAAACTGCATTCCCTGCTCACAAGGGAACTCTAAAAGTCGCAAACATGAAGTTGAATGGCCCAAAAGATTTTCTAAAAGGTTTAGACCTCCAAATTTTCCTATTTCAATTGGGCCTTTAAAAATAAAATAAAGTAGACTTTCGAGGGTAGGCTACAAGAAAGTCTCCCCATCAGAAGTAACTCACGCTACATCCTTTGCCTTCTGTTGCTCATGGTCTTCAATAGCTTCCAGCTCGGCTCGGAGCTCTTCAAGCGATCGAACCACCAATTCCTCGCTGCCGCCGAAGCGGCCTTTAAAGTTTGAATCGTTATTGAATTTAAGCCTTATAGGAGTTTGTTCGGTTTGCTCAGAGTTACTCATAAAAAAGGGGTTAAAGTAGAATGAACGCCAGTCAGGCCTTTTTATATTGTATGTAGGGTGAGCGCTAAAGCAGTTTCTCTCTGTGCCGTTGTCGTTGTGTTGTTGTGATACCGATGTCGTTGCCTAACAACGGTACAGAGAAAAACTGTACGCCAGCTTGAGCTGCTTCTACCCAGCTCACTGGAATTGTGCTTACATCGAAGCGAAAAAAGCAACGGCCTCCTCTCGTCTCGACCGTTGCTATCCAGCCAGTTTTCTTGCTTGACTATAAAATACACTGCCTTGAATAATTTGCGGCACAGAGAGATTTGGAGATGTGAGCCTCACACTCATAATAGGGCCTTTAGAGGCCGATGTGTTAGAAATTCTTTCTGGCCTGTGGAGCAGATCGAAGGTATCAAGAAAATAAAAACTGTTATAATTTTGTCTATGCGTTCTCGTTGACTATAAAATACACTGCCTTGAATATCTTTCAGTACGACGAACTTCGAGATACAGTTTGTGAGCCTCATACTCATAGTAGGGCCTTTGGCGGCTGGTGTGTCTGAAACTGAAAGTCTACTGTCATTTGTTGAGTCATACAACTTCTAGACTCACTCTGACGTCCTGTGCCCGCGCTTCCCCGCTCCCCATCAATATACTGAAATATAACAGCGTCCTTTGTCCCCGAATGATATTGATATTATAGAACACCAGATATGGGGATTACGAGCGTAGAAATTAACAAAGAATGAGTTGCATAAAAGGTCAAGGTGAAAGAATATTACGCTAGGTGAAAGTTAAAGGCTGAAGCAGAGGCCAAGAAAGGGACAAATTAAAGATAACAGCAGAAACATATGTATGGTACTGGTCTGGTGGCCTGACGTGCGAATCGATTGGAAGAAGGAACGTGTCTCAAAAATCTATAAAACAGACACGGGCCTCGGCCCCCGAAACGGGCGGCACCTTTCGCTTATACTTTGGACTCCATTGTAGTCTACTCAAACCCACGGCTTCCTATTCGTCGTTTGTGCTAAGAGACTAATTATAACTAGCAGTGATCTCAATTGTAAGCCTCTGAGGCTCGGCTGCAGAAAGTGAACAACAGAGAGAGCAAAGCAGGAGACCAAGAAGATATGGGTCTTACACCGGAGGTCGTTGCTTTTTCCGCTCCGATATAATTATAAGCGCTTTTCCAGTTGCTTGTACATAGCGGGCCGAGGCCAGAGCGCTAATAACTGAAGTGGCTGTCTATCTATGAAGAGGATATACTAAACGCGTGTTAGTATTTAGTTTTTTAACTATACAGTTCATGCAATAATGAGAATTTCATTTCATACTACTGATAGTAATCTTTATTTAAGGCAGCCAAGTGGTAAATATAAGAAATTTAAGAAGTAGCCGAAATGAAAATTACATAAAAAAGAATTAGGCAAAGCTTCATCAATATGCCAAATTTAGCAACAATGTTTATTTTAGCTCAGACTATCATCAGAGTGCACCGGTTAAAAATAACTCTGACAATGACAAATGTGATACTCGCAAAAAAAAGAAACAGACTGGTACGGTTTAGCGAGTTGCTATATTTTACCCAAGTATATACACGCAAGAATATTTGACAAACTAAGCATCATATAGACATTTATTAAAGTAAATATTACACTTAATAAACAGATTAGATTCGCTGAATAATTCACATGGCGCGTTAAAAAAATTACAAGAGTGCAAACTGAATAAAAACATTTTTTTTAAATTGCAATTAAAAAAATGTTAAAAATTTTTATAGAAGAAAAAATTGGCAGTTTTGTTTAAATAAAATGCTCATTAAAGCCGCCCAATCAGTCCGGTTGACCAGTGCATTCAGGGTTGTTGAGCTCCAGCCGGGCGAGCTTTTCCCTTGCAGCAGTTGTCCCTCTGCCTCCGCCACCCAAGCCAGTCTCGATGACGAAGTTCTCAAATCCCTGATTCGCGCTGTACTGCGTCTGCACGTAGGCGGTGTAGGATTTGCCTTTTTGTCGAAGGGGAACGATGCCCAGCTTCAAGAGTTGATGCAGCTCAGCTTGCAACAAGTCTGCCAGCCTCTTGACAGTGATTCTGCCACGGCGTCTGACAACATTCAGCAGAGCTTGTGGCATCCAGCTGCCTTCGTCTTCATTCCTGTACGCCTCATAGCCCGCCATGCTGGCGAAGATGGCAGCAGCAGCCTCCATCTCGGGCGGCAGGGTGCAGCCGGCGGCTTTCGGCGGGCTGACGAATCCCAGGCAGCAAGCAAAGGCCGGTCGGTGATTCTGCCCGGCCTGAGCAGCGTGAAACCGCGGGCCCCGGCACGCCTGATAGAACAGCAGGACAAAGCCAGCCAGGTTTTCCACTTTCTTCATCAGCTCCTCAACAGAGACAATTTTCCCGTCCGATGTTCGAATCCCAGCCTCGCAGCCGTGAGCAGAGATGGCGACAAACAGGCAACGAGGCGTGGTCGACTTGTTACGCCATTCCTGAGCGTAATTATCCACAAATTGCAGAGCTTTCTCGGCTGACACGTAGCCATCGTCAGGGCAGAGAGAGCGCACGTTCTCTGATAAACAGCCGAGCTGCTTCGCAATTTTACGAAAGTTCTTCTTGTCCTTTTCAAAACCAACTCTGTCTTTTTCTGAGCTGTCTTTTTCGTACTTGCCGATGATAACAGAAACAAAGGCATTCGGCTCCGCCCACTCATAGGAAGGTTTCGAGTTCAGTGCGTCAAGCTGCTCAAGAGGATTGCCTTGGTCGTCAGACACCGTAGGAATCGGCGGAGCTTCGGCATTCTCGACACTGGCTGCGACCTCAGCTAACTTGCCGCTCGGGACGCCTGACATTCGACGTTGGGAACACCTGCAGCAGTTGGCAATCCGGTCAGCCAACCTGTCTGTCGTTACTGACTTGTCCAATGCCTGATGCACATCCTGCCACTGCCAGTTTGGCTCCCCAAAGTTTGGCTCCCCAAAGTTTGGCTTGAGTAGGTAGTAGATCTCAGCATTGCAGAGCGACGGACATTTCGGAGCTTCATCGTCACCGCTACCAGTCTTGCCAACACCCTGTTCGACGCTGTCACTGTCCACTCCGGTGCATTCTGTCGGACAGAGTAAGTAGGTCACTCGAATCTTGATAGGTTCCGAGCTCTGTCTCGAATACAGCGGTTTGTTCAGCTCGTCCTCTGTCACAATTTTGCCGCTAAGCATTGGCTGCATGCAGTTGGCAGTGACGTCAATCTTGTGAACAATTAACGCCTCGCAAGCTTTTTGCGACTTCGCGTCAGACATGAAGTTTTTAACTGTCTGATGGTAGCTCTCCACCGAATCGGCCTTTTGAGAATCAAATTTAAACCGCCTGTTGCATGATTCTCCGCTTGGAAACTCCACTTGACTACCTGAGTGGTGAGTGTCGAGAAGCAGAACTGGCAGTGTCTCACGAGTCTCGAATTGCGGCAGCTGCGGACAGCTCTGTTGAATTCTGCTGCATTGATTCTGGTCATTGCCAGACTCTGAAATGAATTGGAAATTATCATACAATGGAAGTCTTGCCAATGTTAAAAAATAGAATATCCAGGATGCACTGTAACTTTTTACTTACCTTCAAGTTCGCAGTCTGGCACTGATGGAGGCCCAACTGCATCTTCTTTGGATGCAACCGCAGTTGCACTGCTCAGCTTCTCATCTGGCTTCACTCCTGACATTGAATCCTGCAGAGAAGAGAATGACACACTTTCAGACATTGCTAATCTTGGAATTAACTTAACTTTCTAGGCTTTAGCAGCAGAATTTATACAGTTGTGATCTTGTTTTGCTTTGGTTAGAAAGCTATTTCTAATATCGAGCATTTGCTTTATAATTATGTCATTATATAAAACGTACAATGTCTATTTGTATAGCTATATATTTATAGCTATTAGCTATTATTTACAAAGAACTAAGTTGTTGTTGCATTATTACCAATGACTCACAACATAATGTGCACATTGATCTATAAATAAGTAATTGTAGTTGCAATGTAATACACTTTTTGGACATTGTAGACATAGTTCCTTGTTATATTTATATATTATAATCACCTATCCTCCAGCTCTAGAAATTACTCATGAGCAAAGGTATACAAGGATGTTAATATGTAGAAGCCAGACTTGATGTATGTATTTTAAGAAAATAATTAGACTACTTAAGAGATGACAATCCACTAAATAATCCCTTTTATCCTTGCATACTTTTATAGACAGTATAATAAATCTGGGGTCTAATTTTGGTTAATTTTGTAAACACCTTTTTAAAATGTGTATTTATAACTTACCAATGCTAAATCCGTAGGCAACATCGGTGCATTCTGGTGATTGTCCTGATTGATACTCATTGTCGCTGTTAGTGTGATTTTATTTAGAGTCAGAGTTTAATTTCAAACTCGACTTTGTATTTTTGAACTAAGATGCTGGCATTTAAAACTGTTCTATTTTTTCTGTTTTAGTAACGGCCGTATTAAAACAATTTTTACTCTATTGTATTTTTTATTGGTAGCAGCAACAATACACAATGCACAAATATTATTTATTTTTAAGCTGTAAGCCTGACTTAAATGTATTTGATTGTCCGAACTTTTTATTACGACAAAATTGCCGAATATTCGTACATACAGAAACGCATGGACTATATCGCATAGATACAACTTTGCCCATCTTTCACGTTCCCCCAAGACGTTTTTACATCTCTGCGTCTTGAGATATAGTCCTGAAGAGTACTGAACATTATACTAAGTATATAATTCGATTCAAGCAGACTAAATGAAACTACTACTCTACTAGGCGACTGATCGAGTGCAGTGAATAATTTCTGCCCTCCAGATAAAAGGTTTTAGAAAGTCGAGTCCATCATGCATAATGTTTCAAAACAGATATAACTGCTTTACACTCATATCCTTCCAAGTTTATTATTCAAGAAGCAGGCATATTGCATTGATTTATTGGCATAGAACGGAGATTTGGAGATTTGGCAGATGACAAGATTTTTAATGAAATTCAAACTCAGCAACATTAATAATACGAGGTCCAACATGCAAATACATACTTATATTACAGTACAAAATTATAGGCTCGGTTGAGTTGCCAAGCTACAGTTGCTAAGGCAGTTCGTTGGCGATCGTGCTAAGTCTGGCCGATGAGGCTTGGGATGATGACGCGTTGCTATTGGTTACCGGACTGAGGGACTGGAATAGTTGAGTGAGCGATGACCGTTTTGAGATTGTTGGCTTTCGTAATCCCATCATTTTACCCATCCTCAGAATTCTCCATCTTCAGCTGAAATTTCCCATCCTCAGAATTCCCCATACTCAATTCCCCATCCTCAGAATTCCCCATCGCAGAATTCCTCGAAATTCCCCATCCTCAGAATTCCCCATCGCAGAATTCCTCGAAATTCCCCACATCTCCAGACTCACGTCAGCACTGGCGCCTCCGAGTTCGGACTCCAGCGACCCTTTGGAGCGCATCCGCTTGTTGGCGAACCACTTCTTCACCTGGGAATAGGTCAGCCCGGTGGCCAGGGCTAGGGCCTTGGTGTCCTCGGCACCAGGGTAGGGTCGGTCGCGATGCTGGAGGAACCACCGCAGCAGGTGGTCATTCTGACTGCTGCTGGAGTTCTGCCTCATCTGCTGCTGTTGCTCCAGCGGCTCCTCGGATAAAATTGGCTTTGGTTGCTGAGGAACAGCGCTTTCTTCTGCCGGCCGCTTTTTCGTCTTCAAGCTCAGATCCAAGGCTGTTTCCGCCTGTTTGGGCGTTGCGAGATCGAATTTTCTAGAGTGCCTTTCCCTTAGTGTCACTCCAATGTCCTGCAGTGTCACTCCAATGTCCTGCAGTGTCACTCCAATGTCCTGCAGTGTCACTCCAATGTCCTGCAGTGTCACTCTCTTCCTCAGTGTCACTCTCTTCCTAGTGTCACTCTCTTTCTCAGTGTCACTCTCTTTCTCAGTGTCACTCTCTTCCTCAGTGTCACTCTCTTCCTCAGTGTCACTCTCTTCCTCAGTGTCACTCTCTTCCTCAGTGTCACTCTCTTCCTCAGTGTCACTCTCTTCCTCAGTGTCACTCTCTTTCTCAGTGTCACTCTCTTCCTCAGTGTCACTCTCTTCCTCAGTGTCACTTTAATGTCCTGCAGTGTCACTCTCTTCCTAGTGTCACTCTCTTCCTAGTGTCACTCTCTTTCTCAGTGTCACTTTAATGTCCTGCAGTGTCACTCTACTCTCCCTCAGTGTCAATCTACCCCCCCCCCTGAGTCTCCCAATCTGAATTTCGACTAACCTGGCAACCAAAGTTAAAGTTGTTGCTAATGACGCCAAGAACTCCGCACGGGAAGCCGAATGGTAAAAAATATGATTTTGCATCTGCAGTTGGAAGCTGAGTCTGCTCCATCAGATGGGGTCGCTTGCTGGAGTGCGGAAGCTGCGGCAGTCCTTGGCACTTGAGCACTGACTGGCTGGTGACTTGTTCACCGTTCAGAGCCAGCGGAATTCGCTCCTGCAATGAAATTACAGCAACAGAGCGGTGATTTTCTGGCTACTAATAGTAATGTAAATCAGTTCATTAGAATGAATGACACGGGTTCAAGAGCGATGGTAGCTGTGGGAAGGGGCTGTGGGATGGTGCTGTGAGGCTGTGGGATGGGCTGTGAGCCTGTGGGATGGTGCTGTGGGATGGGGCTGTGAGGCTGTGGGATGGTAGCTGTGGGATGGGGCTGTGGGATGGGGCTGTGAGGCTGTGGGATGGTGCTGTGAGGCTGTGGGGTTGGGCTGTGAGGCTGTGGGATGGTGCTGTGAGGCTGTGGGATGGGGCTGTGAGGCTGTGGGATGGTGCTGTGAGGCTGTGGGATGGTGCTGTGAGGCTGTGGGATGGTGCTGTGAGGCTGTGGGATGGGGCTGTGAGGCTGTGGGATGGTGCTGTGAGGCTGTGGGATGGGGCTGTGAGGCTGTGGGATGGTGCTGTGAGGCTGTGGGATGGTGCTGTGAGGCTGTGGGATGGTGCTGTGAGGCTGTGGGATTGGGCTGTGAGGCTGTGGGATGGTGCTGTGAGGCTGTGGGATGGGGCTGTGAGGCTGTGGGATGGTGCTGTGAGGCTGTGGGATGGTGCTGTGAGGCTGTGGGATGGTGCTGTGAGGCTGTGGGATGGTGCTGTGAGGCTGTGGGATGGTGCTGTGAGGCTGTGGGATGGTGCTGTGAGGCTGTGGGATGGGGCTGTGAGGCTGTGGGATGGTGCTGTGAGGCTGTGGGATGGGGCTGTGAGGCTGTGGGATGGTGCTGTGAGGCTGTGGGATGGTGCTGTGAGGCTGTGGGATGGTGCTGTGAGGCTGTGGGATGGTGCTGTGAGGCTGTGGGATGGGGCTGTGAGGCTGTGGGATGGTGCTGTGAGGCTGTGGGATGGGGCTGTGAGGCTGTGGGATGGTGCTGTGAGGCTGTGGGATGGTGTTGCGAGGCTGTGGGATGGTGCTGTGAGGCTGTGGGATGGGGCTTTTTCATACTACTCTCCACTATCAGCAGTAGTCAATATAAACTATTTGTATAAATACCAAAAAATCAGGAGCACTGCTGAAGCGCCACTCACCGGTACATGGGATTTTCGCTTCCTCGATCCAATCGGAGTTGAAGACCCCGGCGTGTGTGCAGCTCTGTCCGGCGATCTGGCGAACTCCTTCATGACCAGGCTGTGCACCGACTGCTGGCTCTGCTGGGTGAATTCAGCAGAAGGTGTCACTCTCTCTCTCTCTCTCTGTCTCTGTCTCTTCAGTGTCATTCTACTCTCCCTCGTGCCACTCTACTCTCCCTCGTGCCACTCTACTCTCCCTCATGTCACTCTACTCTCCCTCGTGTCACTCTACTCTCCCTCGTGTCACTCTCTCTCTCTCTTCAGTGTCATTCTACTCTCCCTCGTGTCACTCTCTCTCTCTCTTCAGTGTCACTCTACTCTCCCTCGTGTCACTCTACTCTCCCTCATGTCACTCTACTCTCCCTCGTGTCACTATACTCTCCCTCGTGTTACTCTCTCTCTCTTCAGTGTCATTCTACTCTCCGCCAGTGTCACTCTACTCTCCCCCAGTGTCACTCTACTCTCCCTCAGTGTCACTCTACTCTCCCCCAGTGTCACTCTACTCTCCCTCAGTGTCACTCTACTCTCCCCCAGTGTCACTCTACTCTCCCTCAGTGTCACTCTACCAGTACTCTCCCTCGTGTCACTCTCTCTCTCTCTCTTCAGTGTCATTCTACTCTCCCTCGTGTCACTCTCTCTCTCTCTTCAGTGTCATTCTACTCTCCCTCGTGTCACTCTCTCTCTCTCTTCAGTGTCACTATACTCTCCCTCATGTCACTCTACTCTCCATAAGTGTTAATATAATCTCCCTCGTGTCACTCTAATCTCCCTCGTGTCACTCTAATCTCCCTCGTGTCACTCTAATCTCCCTCGTGTCACTCTAATCTCCCTCGTGTTACTCTAATCTCCCTCGTGTCACTCTAATCTCCCTCGTGTCACTCTAATCTCCCTCGTGTTACTCTAATCTCCCTCGTGTTACTCTAATCTCCCTCGTGTCACTCTAATCTCCCTCGTGTTACTCTAATCTCCCTCGTGTTACTCTAATCTCCCTCGTGTCACTCTACTCTCCATAAGTGTTAATCTAATCTCCCTCAGTGTCACTCTACTCTCCCTCAGTGTCACTCTACTCTCCCTCGTGTCACTCTACTCTCCATAAGTGTTAATCTAATCTCCCTCAGTGTCACTCTACTCTCCCTCAGTGTCACTCTACTCTCCCCCAGTGTCACTCTACTCTCCCCCAGTGTCACTCTACTCTCCCCCAGTGTCACTCTACTCTCCCCCAGTGTCACTCTACTCTCCCCCAGTGTCACTCTACTCTCCCTCAGTGTCACTCTACTCTCCCTCACTGTCACTCTACTCTCCCTCAGTGTCACTCTACTCTCCCTCAGTGTCACTCTACTCTCCCCCAGTGTCACTCTACTCTCCCTCAGTGTCACTCTACTCTCCCTCAGTGTCACTCTACTCTCCCTCAGTGTCACTCTACTCTCCCTCAGTGTCACTCTACTCTCCCTCAGTGTCACTCTACTCTCCCTCAGTGTCACTCTACTCTCCCTCAGTGTCACTCTACTCTCCCTCAGTGTCACTCTACTCTCCCCCAGTGTCACTCTACTCTCCCTCAGTGTCACTCTACTCTCCCTCAGTGTCACTATAATCTCCCTCAGTGTCACTCTACTCTCCCTCAGTGTCACTATAATCTCCCTCAGTGTCACTCTACTCTCCCTCAGTGTCACTCTACTCTCCCTCAGTGTCACTCTACTCTCCCCCAGTGTCACTCTACCCCCCTAGTGTCACTCTACTCTCTCTCAGTGTCACTCTCTCTCACTCTCCCTCAGTGTCTCTCTCTCTCCCTCTCCCTCAGTGTCACTATAATCTCCCTCAGTGTCACTCTACTCTCCCTCAGTGTCACTCTACTCTCCCTCAGTGTCACTCTAGACTCCAGAGTCTAGTGTCATTAAGTTTCATCATTAAGTAAGTCAATGTCACTTTACTATCTACTATACTCTACTCCACTCCACTCTATTTTACTCTTACCCCAAATTACGCTTTTTTTGTCCTACTCCCAGTCCATATAGTCTATGGAACAAATAGGATATCAGTAAAACAAGCAGACTCCAGATGGCTCACCCAGCGGTCTCCAATTCCACCGATGACGCCCGCAATATTGTGCATGGCTTATTCTAATTTGTAGTTTTTGAAAACCTATGAAAGTTAAAAGATTTTTCTTGACTAAGCTGCTGCAGGTGATCAGGTCGCGGCCTTTTTATCCTTTCGTGCCGGCTGGCGGAAGTAGAAGTGGGATGAGAGCCCAAGCAAGGGTTTCAGCACTAGCTGTAAACAATATCTTGTCTCTAAGTCTCTTATTGCTGCCTCCGAAGCTGATTTCTAAACAGAAATTTTCGCTGAAAGTCTCCACCTAAAGCTGTCAGGCCTTGTGCTGGTGGTGAGGGGGTTTTAAATCGTTTCAGAGCTGAGATGCCTTATCAACACAGAAAATTATTAACTTCGGGGCCTAGGGGCCTGCTAAGCCTGTGGGGTGGAGGTTGAAGAGGCCGGAGATGCGATAAATAAACAGAGAACAGCTCGGAGAAACTGGGCACAGGCAGTGCTAGCAACTATAGCTGAAGATGCGGCGCAGATTGCTTGGCTTGTTGCTTTTGCAGAAGAGAAATTCAGTTTGGTGGCTTGCTGTGATGGAGAACTTTGCTTCAGAGAAGACGGGACAGAGGAATGGCGCTGGTTTTGCTGCTTTTGCTCCGGAAATTGGAGCTGAAACTGACTGCTATGGCTGTTCTTGATGCAGTCAGAGTTTTGCGATATGCCAAACTTTTATGTTAGCTCTGCTTGTCTGACTCCTGGAAATTTAGTAGGCTTTTCAAGAGACAGTCGTGCCTACTTATTTTTGAGTACAATTCTTATCCTGTGCTCATCCACGCATTTATGGCTGGGGAGAAGTCTTCTCTGGTTGGCTGGATCAAGAGCTAGTCTCTGTTGCTGTTTTGCTTCTAAAAGAATATTTTGGGGCTCGAGTGACCACTCCCCCCCTTGGCCTTTGTTGCAAACTCCCCTAATGCGGCCCCAATTACTCAAACTTCTCACACACCGGCCTCACCCCATTTCTCTGTGTCATTTCCGTTGAGAAGACCATATAATATAAGCTCAAAAGTTTGCTCTATAGAAATATTGTTTTCCAAACTCCATGGACTGCTACTGTCAACTGGACTGCGATACGCTTTTTCTCAAACAGAAGGAAGCTAAGAATTTCTTAGAAAGGAGATTGAAGGCCGGAAAGTAGCGAACATTTAGTGTGCTCTAGAGCAGGGATTGGCAAACATTGTTAACTAAAACCGTCAGATAGATAAGCTAGAGGCCGGAGGGGGAGAGAGGAGAGAGAATAGAGAAGAAAGATAGGAGAGACGAGAGACGAGAGGAGAGACGAAAGAGAAGAGGAGAGAGAGGAAAGTAGAGGAGACGAGAAAGAAGAGGAGAGAGAGGAAAGTAGAGGAGACGAGAAAGAAGAGGAGAGAGAGGAAAGTAGAGGAGACTAGAAAGAAGAGGAGAGAGAGGAAAGTAGAGAGGCTTTAACATGTGGGCCGCGGGCCGGAGTTTCATGTCGATCTCTGCTCTGGAGGAATCGATTTTTCCTGTCCGAATTTGTCTATGGCAAACCCCCCCCCCCTGTTCAGCAGTGCGCGTTCTCCAGAGCCAGAGAACTAAATGCAGGAATTGTCTGACTTTTGCCAGCGAAAAATTATGCTCCGCACAAGTTTCCAGTCCAGATTAGCAGTCTAGTAGTCCCCGCGGTTAGTCAAAGCTCTCAACTCAGCTCCCAGCTCATACAGGCACAGACTGGTCTCAAAGAGCTTCAGACGCCCGGGTTCTCCCCCCATTTTTCGGGGAAGTTCAGTCATTTCCATGTCTCCCAAGTGTTCCCTCTATGAGCCCCCCCCCTACCTTTTGTTCTTGTTTATGCAAGCCAAGCCCATAGGAGACGAATATACGAGTGAAATATTAATATCTATACTCATCAAAGTTGAACACAGAAAAAAGTTCGTTACTACCGGCTGTACAAGCGGATGTTTAGTTTGTTTATTTGACAATTTGAAACTTGGAAACTTTGCAATAAAGATTCATATTTTTATAGATTTGGATTCAACATTTATTTTTGCTGCAGCAGCAGGAAGTGGATTTCTTCCGAAGCTCTTAATGGTTGTTGCTATGCCATATGGGCCTGTCAACATCCTGTCTGTCTTAATATTGTGCTCATCCGGAACTGGAGTCTGAACTGAATCACTCACTTCCTGTCCGAGGGGAATTGTTCTTGACTAAGATTCTTTTTGACTCAAGCGTGATGATTCATGAGCCTTAAGTACTCTGGATTTTAACTTTTTTATCTTTGAGTACCTGTTATAATATAATAATAATAATAATAATAATAATAATAATAATAATAATAATAATAATAATAATAATAATAATAATAATAATAATATTTTCAATTGATCACAACTGCCCTAATGACCAGATGTGCAACCGATAGCTCAGCCGCAGCTATTGCGCGGCGCATCTGAAGGCTGCGTACGGCTGTTCAGTCCAAGGACTGGGGGGTCGCCACACACAGCCTCAATTACCCCAGCTAATGCTGGCACCCATTTTACAGCTGGGTGAACTGAAGCAATGCAGTGTTAAGTGTCTTGCTCAAGGACACAAATTGTTCCGAGTATAGGTCGAGAATCGAACCCCTGACATTTCAGTCGTGACTCGTGAGTTTCATGGTGCTCTAACCACTACATGTAGGATAAAACACCCTACAATCTGGTTATGTATGCAGCTGATTGGTAGCATGAAGTTTTGGCCATAGACTAAAACTTAATTTTTGTGATTAAAATTTTTAATTTAACGCAGCTTTCTTGTCTACTGAACTGTCTCTGTCATGGGCCAACCAAGCTAGCGGCTACGAGTACAAAATTAAGACACCGACAACGACCATAGACAGCGGCTCTGCCAGTGAGAAATGAATAAATGATTCCCATTCCCACTCTATTCATTTCCATGGCCCGTAGGCAAGCCTGCGGATTTGAAATAGATAAATTGGGAATGAACTATACTTAATTACTTAACTACGTTTCAAAAGTTGGAATAGACGCACAGTAAGGTACGTTTTATGGGCCAAAGTTGGTGAGTTCACACTCATTGATGCATTATTCATGTAGTTTTGAAGCAGTAAGGAATATCTTCTCTCCTGTCCTGGTTCCTGTCCTGTCATTTCCTGTCCTGTCCTGTCCTCTCCTGTCCTGTCATTTCCTGTCCTGTCCTGTCCTGTCCTGTCCTGTCCTGTCCTGTCCTGTCCTGTCCTGTCCTGTCATTTCCTGTCCTGTCCTGTCCTGTCATGTCCTGTCCTGTCATTTCCTGTCCTGTCCTCTCCTGTCCTCTCCTGTCCTGTCCTCTCCTGTCCTCTCCTGTCCTGTCCTCTCCTGTCCTCTCCTGTCCTGTCATTTCCTGTCCTGTCCTGTCCTGTCATTTCCTGTCCTGTCCTCTCCTGTCCTGTCATTTCCTGTCCTGTCCTGTCCTGTCCGGTCCTGTCCTGTCCTGTCCTGTCCTGTCTTGTCCTCTCCTGTCCTGTCATTTCCTGTCCTGTCCTGTCCTGTCCTGTCATTTCCCGTCCTGTCCTCTCCTGTCCTCTCCTGTCCTGTCATTTCCTGTCCTGTCCTGTCCTGTCCTGTCCTGTCATTTCCCGTCCTGTCCTCTCCTGTCCTCTCCTGTCCTGTCATTTCCTGTCCTGTCCTGTCCTGTCCTGTCCTGTCATTTCCTGTCCTGTCCTCTCCTGTCCTCTCCTGTCCTGTCATTTCCTGTCCTGTCCTGTCCTGTCCTCTCCTGTCCTGTCCTATCATTTCCTGTCCTGTCCTGTCCTGTCCTGTCCTGTCATTTCCTGTCCTGTCCTCTCCTGTCCTCTCATGTCTTGTCCTGTGCTGTCCTGTCCTGTCCTGTCCTGTCCTGTCCTGTCCTGTCCTGTCCTGTCCTGTCCTGTCATTTCCTGTCCTGTCCTGTCCTGTCCTCTCCTGTCCTGTCATTTCCTGTCCTGTCCTGTCCTGTCCTGTCCTGTCATTTCCTGTCCTGTCCTCTCCTGTCCTCTCCTGTCCTGTCATTTCCTGTCCTGTCCTGTCCTGTCATTTCCTGTCCTGTCCTGTCCTCTCCTGTCCTGTCATTTCCTGTCCTGTCCTGTCCTGTCCTGTCCTGTCCTGTCCTGTCCTGTCCTGTCCTGTCCTGTCATTTCCTGTCCTGTCCTGTCCTGTCATGTCCTGTCCTGTCATTTCCTGTCCTGTCCTCTCCTGTCCTCTCCTGTCCTGTCCTCTCCTGTCCTCTCCTGTCCTGTCCTCTCCTGTCCTCTCCTGTCCTGTCATTTCCTGTCCTGTCCTGTCCTGTCATTTCCTGTCCTGTCCTCTCCTGTCCTGTCATTTCCTGTCCTGTCCTGTCCTGTCCGGTCCTGTCCTGTCCTGTCCTGTCCTGTCTTGTCCTCTCCTGTCCTGTCATTTCCTGTCCTGTCCTGTCCTGTCCTGTCCTGTCATTTCCCGTCCTGTCCTCTCCTGTCCTCTCCTGTCCTGTCATTTCCTGTCCTGTCCTGTCCTGTCCTGTCCTGTCATTTCCCGTCCTGTCCTCTCCTGTCCTCTCCTGTCCTGTCATTTCCTGTCCTGTCCTGTCCTGTCCTGTCCTGTCATTTCCTGTCCTGTCCTCTCCTGTCCTCTCCTGTCCTGTCATTTCCTGTCCTGTCCTGTCCTGTCCTCTCCTGTCCTGTCCTATCATTTCCTGTCCTGTCCTGTCCTGTCCTGTCCTGTCATTTCCTGTCCTGTCCTCTCCTGTCCTCTCATGTCTTGTCCTGTGCTGTCCTGTCCTGTCCTGTCCTGTCCTGTCCTGTCCTGTCCTGTCCTGTCCTGTCCTGTCATTTCCTGTCCTGTCCTGTCCTGTCCTCTCCTGTCCTGTCATTTCCTGTCCTGTCCTGTCCTGTCCTGTCCTGTCATTTCCTGTCCTGTCCTCTCCTGTCCTCTCCTGTCCTGTCATTTCCTGTCCTGTCCTGTCCTGTCATTTCCTGTCCTGTCCTCTCCTGTCCTGTCATTTCCTGTCCTGTCCTGTCCTGTCCTGTCCTGTCCTGTCATTTCCTGTCCTGTCCTGTCCTGTCCTGTCCTGTCATTTCCTGTCCTGTCCTCTCCTGTCCTCTCATGTCTTGTCCTGTGCTGTCCTGTCCTGTCCTGTCATTTCCTGTCCTGTCCTGTGCTGTCCTGTCCTGTCCTGTCATTTCCTGTCCTGTCCTGTCCTGTCCTCTCCTGTCCTGTCCTGTCATTTCCTGTCCTGTCCTGTCCTGTCCTGTCATTTCCTGTCCTGTCCTCTCCTGTCCTGTCATTTCCTGTCCTGTCCTGTCCTGTCCTGTCCTGTCATTTCCTGTCCTGTCCTCTCCTGTCCTCTCCTGTCCTGTCCTCTCCTGTCCTCTCCTGTCCTGTCATTTCCTGTCCTGTCCTGTCCTGTCATTTCCTGTCCTGTCCTCTCCTGTCCTGTCATTTCCTGTCCTGTCCTGTCCTGTCCTGTCCTGTCCTGTCCTGTCCTGTCCTGTCCTGTCCTGTCCTGTCCTGTCCTGTCCTGTCCTGTCCTGTCCTGTCCTGTCATTTCCTGTCCTGTCCTCTCCTGTCCTCTCATGTCTTGTCCTGTGCTGTCCTGTCCTGTCCTGTCCTGTCCTGTCCTGTCCTGTCCTGTCCTGTCCTGTCCTGTCCTGTCATTTCCTGTCCTGTCCTCTCCTGTCCTCTCCTGTCCTGTCATTTCCTGTCCTGTCCTGTCCTGTCATTTCCTGTCCTGTCCTCTCCTGTCCTGTCATTTCCTGTCCTGTCCTGTCCTGTCCTGTCCTGTCCTGTCATTTCCTGTCCTGTCCTGTCCTGTCCTGTCCTGTCATTTCCTGTCCTGTCCTCTCCTGTCCTCTCATGTCTTGTCCTGTGCTGTCCTGTCCTGTCCTGTCATTTCCTGTCCTGTCCTGTGCTGTCCTGTCCTGTCCTGTCATTTCCTGTCCTGTCCTGTCCTGTCCTCTCCTGTCCTGTCCTGTCATTTCCTGTCCTGTCCTGTCCTGTCCTGTCATTTCCTGTCCTGTCCTCTCCTGTCCTCTCATGTCTTGTCCTGTGCTGTCCTGTCCTGTCCTGTCCTGTCCTGTCCTGTCCTGTCCTGTCCTGTCCTGTCCTGTCCTGTCCTGTCATTTCCTGTCCTGTCCTCTCCTGTCCTCTCCTGTCCTGTCATTTCCTGTCCTGTCCTGTCCTGTCCTGTCCTGTCATTTCCTGTCCTGTCCTGTCCTGTCCTGTCCTGTCATTTCCTGTCCTGTCCTCTCCTGTCCTCTCCTGTCCTGTCATTTCCTGTCCTGTCCTGTCCTGTCATTTCCTGTCCTGTCCTCTCCTGTCCTGTCATTTCCTGTCCTGTCCTGTCCTGTCCTGTCCTGTCCTGTCCTGTCCTGTCCTGTCCTGTCCTGTCCTGTCCTGTCCTGTCCTGTCCTGTCCTGTCCTGTCCTGTCCTGTCCTGTCATTTCCTGTCCTGTCCTCTCCTGTCCTCTCATGTCTTGTCCTGTGCTGTCCTGTCCTGTCCTGTCATTTCCTGTCCTGTCCTCTCCTGTCCTCTCCTGTCCTGTCATTTCCTTTCGTCTCTCCTCTCTTTTCTCGATCCCTTCTAACTTCTTTCTTCACTTCTCTTCCCTTCTTAGTCAGCCGCCACCATCATCCCTTTACCCCTGGGCCTGCTGCCAGTCTGCAGTTGGACTCTGCTGGTCTCACCCCCCCCCGTGATTCTCACGCCCGTGCGTGCCAGACTTCGAAGTGCTCATTTTGCAGTCCTGACCCTTGCCCAGCTACTCAACACCAGTTCCATCTCGTCCTACTCAAAGCCGTGCTCAACCGGGAGTACGCACACATGGCATTGGCTGTGTCTGCGCGTACCAAAACGTGATTAAACCCAAATCCCGTCGGGTATAGCCGGATTGAGTGAGGGGAGGGGTGAATTGCTAGAAACCCAAAGCGACTCAGGAGGAGACCAGAAACACAGAGGAAGGCGAATTTGGGCTGGAAGCGTCGAGTTGCTGTTCTCTCGATCTCCGTCGCTCTTCCCTCCCGCGTCTCGTCTCCCTCGGATGTCGCGGATCCCCGCCTCCCGCCCCAAGTCGAAAATCGCGCATCCAGTCATCTTTCCTGGCCTGCCTGGAGAGAGGGCGAGAGAGAGAGAGAGAGAGAGAGAGAGAGAGAGAGAGAGAGAGAGAGAGAGAGAGCAACACATGTAG
The DNA here is from genome assembly GCA_002269645.1 of Macrostomum lignano. Taxonomy (NCBI): domain Eukaryota; kingdom Metazoa; phylum Platyhelminthes; family Macrostomidae; genus Macrostomum; species Macrostomum lignano. The sequence goes on from NIVC01003266.1 coordinate 90,708, forward strand.
CTATGGCATGTATGTACTAAAGACTACTCTCCATCCCCAGGTCCGCTTTGATGTAAATACATGTATATATATAAATACACCGTCTCAACTCCCAGAATCTTTCTCTTTGCTGCCCAGCGAGCTCATACGCCGTACTCATGCGGATCTTTAGTTATTTACTAGATCAGCGACCGCACAGATAGATTTTGTAAGCAATTGCCGGATTATTTTTATGCGTGAAACTACCGAGAATTCGTCTAGCACCGATTCTCTTGTGTTGCTGACCAGCCAAGATAATCCAGATTTAAATGGCTTTCACTTGTTAGCACCACAAGAAATCGGTGTCATATTCTCTTTCTACATCAGTGTAGCGAATACGCTCGTACATGGTCTGGCCTTTTGCTTTGATGATGATTACGGCATTCAACTCTATTATTGTTGAGCAGTTTTTATGCACTCTTGCTGCATGATAGCGAAGCAGACAGCTGACATTTACATTAGGCTCAAGTTATCCCAGTGGTTTTTCTTTTCTGGTACTTGACCGATTTTGTCTCTAATTTTTAGTACGAGTATGGAACTCCTCGCATTAACAGTGTCCGAGCGCCGAGCGGTAATATAAAGGCACTATTTTTGCTGCTGTTAATAATGCACCAAGTTCTCAATTCGAGCTAGCCGTGGACTGAAATTTCCCGGCACGGCTGACCGTTGCTCCTCTTTAATTGATTTCCTGTAACGGACTATTCCCTTTTTTATTTTCTGCATTCCAACCAGCAGGTAATTTTACTTTCTTTGGAAAATTGTGTAAGTCAACGCTTAAATACTTGTTTCTGGAACCAAAACTCCGAGTTAAAAGGAACCGCGAGTGCTAACAACCAAGGTGGAAAACTTTATATATTTAAAGTTAATGCGGGGGGAGTTAGGTGGGGTGCGCGGCGTAGATAATGTAACAAAAATCGTTTTAAACAAAAAAAAAGTGATCATTCAAGCCAACATTACGATACTTAAGCAAAATTTTACGCTTCTAAACAAAAAGGCGTTTTGTGGCGACAATTCAAAATAGCGCCTGCCTCACTATACCTAGTATAGTCTTATTTTCAGGTAATACAACACTGTCAAAATACCACTTTTATTAATTTGATTACATACGTGCAAAAAGAGAAAATTTATGTATACAGTTCTGTCAAAAAATTGACAATAAATTGAAGCGATAAAACTTTCGGTCCTTTATTCCAATGAATATTTTTAGCGATGCTGTTGATCACTTCGACAAATTGTTTCATAAGTCTCCAGCCGATTTTGGTGGGACATTACTTTATACAACACATCGACTTGTCACTCGCATACACAACGAACCTTAGCTTTTCAGTAAAAAAAATCAGGTATAATATTACTTTGTGATTTAAATGATAAAAAAGGCAATAAAAAGCTGTTCATTTTTTCTTTTTGCTATGAAAATTCATACAATAATTGTTTATTTCAAGGTGAAAATAATTGGCGCACGATATCAACTTTTTAATTTTCAAAGAAACAAAAAATCCGTAATGCGGATGCGCTTTTTGACTGTTGTCCTTTGATTTTTTATTTTGTTTTTGTTTTTTTATATCTTCTTCACTGGCATAGTAGCTAGAGTTGAGCTGATTGTTTTTTTTATCCTTGTGAATAATTAAAAATATAGTTTTGTCCGTAATGCCTAAGCTGTTTCTGTTGGTCATTTTCTTGAATTCCACTCTAAAGTAAAGTGCTAACTAGTGCTAAACAGCAGCAAGTCTATATGAATATTTGAGACTTAGATTAATTGATTTCATTTATCTGAAACTAACTGGTTGAATATTAAAAAATTATGATACAAACAAGTTTATTCCTTTGTTAGATACGAGTATAAATCAAAACTATGGAATTGAATGATTGATTGAGTTGAGTGTTATCTATAGTTTTGCTACTTTGCCTGTTTTTAATTGAAAAAAAACCAAATAGAATATTGAAACTCGAAAAAGTAAATAATACAAATGACTCAGTAGATATTGTCATTTCTCAGTAGAAAATGTCTATGCCACAATTTTAAATACCTTGCTATATTATTTATGGGTATAAAAACATGAAATAGTCAACCAAACTTGTATATGCTTTTAATCAGAATATCCCTAATGTTTCAGATAGCTTATCTAAAACAAATGGACTGTAACTGAAAAAGTAATTTAATTTATTAGTTTATTTATTGGTTTGTTAAAATCATTTGATATCCTTAGAATAGTTATTATGGTTATAAATAGATAGAAGAAATTGGTTGAAACACTAACTATTCTAACTATATAATGCAGCTAAATGGTTATGTTTTTGTAACAATTTCATTTATTAACTTACTAGTTAGCTCATGTATACTACTTTTAACAAAAATAAAATTTGAGTTTTTACCTGACTATGTTTCTTTTTTAGCCAAAAATATGTAATCAAAGATATATGCAATTAAATATCTATAGTCTGTCTGTCTGTCTGTCTGTCTGTCTGTCTGTCTGTCTGTCTGTCTGTCTGTCTGTCTGTCTGTCTGTCTGTCTGTCTGTCTGTCTGTCTGTCTGTCTGTCTTTCTGTCTGTCTGTCTGTCTGTCTGTCTGTCTGTCTGTCTGTCTGTCTGTCTGTCTGTCTGTCTGTCTGTCTGTCTATCTGTCTGTCTGTCTGTCTGTCTGTCTGTCTGTCTGTCACCAGCAGTCTTCTCTGTCCCGCAGCCGGTCTCACAGACCCTGGTGAGTCAGCGGAAGCCGCAGCGCTCCGAGAGCTGGCTGAGGAGACGGGGTTCAGCGGCTCCGTGGTCGGGCAGGTGTCGCCCAGGTGCGCTGCAGAGTGCAGCATCAGCAGCGCCGATGAAGTGTTCGTCAGCGTGGCCTGTCAGTCGCGGGGCGCGCAGGCCTCAGAGACGGACGAAGACATTGAAGTGGTTCTGGTGCCAGCAAAACAGCTGCTGCAGACTCTGGACTCCATGGCCAGGGAGGGCTGCTTGATTTGTTCGAGATTGCAGGCGTTTGCCGTTGGCTTGGCATTTAATATTTAATTTTGTTCCTTCAATTAATTAAAATTACGAAATATGGTGACTATTGCCTACTTACAAAGTGCCAGCAGTAGTGTGATGTGAATTTTTTATATAGAATGTAAAAAATACACACATTTTTCAATTTGCTCTCATAATAATAATAGCAATAGTTGCAGGAAGACTAATTGTCGTGCACACAAGCCCTAAATGAATTGGAATCGAACCAAGGTTGCGGCGCGAGAGTCTGACACTTTTATCGCTGAGCTGCTCTACCTGCAGTCTCCCCCTCTCTTTCCCTCTCTCCCTCTCTCTTCCCTCCTCCGTTAAATGCGTGTTTTCAGAACATTATAATTAAAAAAAGAACAGAACATTAAAAAAAGTGCTAAATTCTTGTATATTTAGTTTCAGCTGTTTGTAAAAAACTTGAGTGACTCGATCTTGAATTTGTTTATTTTTTCTTATATTTCTACTATGAGTAGAGCAAATTGAATATGAAATTCGCAGCTGATTTTACGCGGGTGTTGGGGACAGACTTGTCTTTCTGCTAGGTGCTTATAACGAACTGTTTTTGTTTAACTAGTGTTATAAAAATATTCGATTTTAAAGTTGCATGTAACTTGGTTATAAATATGGAAGTTAATTTTGAGTTGTTTCAACGACATTAGCAAACAACTCTGCTAAGAATTTTATTAAAGTTTTGTTTGCATTTAGCAAACTGGTAAACATTCTGCAATACTTCAGTTAGTATTCACAAGGCGCTTCAGCCGACTCCGGTTACAGCTTGAATGCCAGGAACTGGACCAGTTCTGAACTACAAACTCTAAGGTACTAATTCAGGAGGTATATGTAGCCACTATGACCTACCCTTCCTGACCTACCCATCCTGACCTACCCATCCTGACCCAACCATCCTGACCTACCCATCCTGACCCACCCATAACTGACCTACCCACCCTGACCCACCCATAACTGACCTACCCACCCTGACCCACCCATAACTGACCTACCCACCCTGGCCTACCCACCCTGACCTACCCACCCTGACCTACCCATCCTGACCTACCCACCCTGACCCACCCATAACTGACGCAACTCATCCGATCCATCCTTCTAGACGTGGCTTGTCTCGCTGTACACGCAGCCGTCAGATCTTCGCCGGTGCCCAGCATCAGCTGCGGCGAAGTCTCCCAGGTCCTGATAGTCATTGGCGTTGCTGCAGGCTGTCAAGGCTGTCACCGCGCCAGCCGATCGTCGAGCTGCTGAACAGCAGTCAGCAGCGATGCCTCTGATTGGCTGCGGCAACTGCAGCTGTTGCTGCTGGGGATGAAGTTTGCGCTGGTTCTGCCGTCGCGGCCGCGGAGCTGGCAGAGTTGCTGAATTAACCGACGGTCCCGACATTGACTGCTGCTGCTGTTGCGGCGCCGGTGGCAACTGATCGCTGCGATTATCGTAGAAGCCGCAGGTGCCGCTGAGCGAATGCGGCAGGCCGGCCAGGGACAGCGGCACGGTGGACGTCGAGTACAGGATCTCGTGAGAGTCATCGCACTCCCCGCGACTAGCGGCCTCCTTGGCTTTGAACCTGCGGCAGATGCGTTCGGTGTTCGCTTGGGTTTCACTTGCATGTCTGTCTGTCTGTCTGTCTGTCTGTCTGTCTGTCTGTCTGTCTGTCTGTCTGTCTGTCTGTCTGTCTGTCTGTCTGTCTGTCTTAGTGTCTTAGTGTCTGTCTGTCTGTCTGTATGTCCGTCTGTCTGTATGTCTGTCTGTCTGTCTGTGTGTCTGTCTGTCTGTCTGTCTGTCTGTCTGTCTGTCTTTCTTAGTGTCTGTCTGTCTGTCTGTCTTTCTTAGTGTCTGTCTGTCTGTCTGTCTTAGTGTCTGTCTGTCTGTCTGTCTGTCTGACTGTCTGTCTGTCTGTCTGTCTGTCTGTCTGTCTGTCTGTCTGTCTGTCTTAGTGTCTGTCTGTCTGTCTGTCTGTCTGTCTGTCTGTCTGTCTGTCTGTCTGTCTGTCTGTCTGTCTGTCTTAGTGTCTGTCTGTCTGTCTGTCTGTCTGTCTGTCTGTCTGTCTGTCTGTCTGTCTGTCTGTCTGTCTGTCTGTCTTAGTGTCTGTCTGTCCGTCTGTCTGTCTGTCTGTCTGTCTGTCTGTCTGTCTGTCTGTCTGTCTGTCTTAGTGTCTGTCTGTCTGTCTGTCTGTCTGTCTGTCTGTCTGTCTGTCTGTCTGTCTTAGTGTCTGTCTGTCCGTCTGTCTTAGTGTCTGTAAGAATTTTCATCGCTGGCCTGTCGCGCGGATCTGGAACTGCAGAGACTCACAGTTTAAAGACAAACGTGGCGAGCACAACCGCCAGCAGGACCAGCAGACTTGTCACCAGGATGACCAGAAAAATTACTGCAAAGTGATATGTAGTTTTTCCACATTAGCTTGATCTAGTCAGTGCCAAAAAGACGCGCAGGTTACTAATCTAGCTCGTAGAAGATAAATCTGCAACCGGGGGAGCTGAGAGCTGGGAAATGATTGTCTAAATTGCATCACGGAAAAAACCAGCTTCATCAACTGAGGTTTCCGCTCCAATGCGCTCTGATTTGCTCTGCTCCAAAGCACAAAAATGAATCGGAAATCTTCTATCAGGTCGAGCGATGTTTTGCTCTCAATTTCCTAATTTACTGCTCTGTTGCTCAGAGAGTTTTCTGCGAAAGAGTCATCTGGTAGGTTCCATCAGTTCTACAGTATTTTTGCTTTATAGCTAGGGTCACTCTGTGGGACACCCGCTGTCTCCTTAGGTCACTCTGTCGGACACCCGCTGTCTCCTTGGGTCACTCTGTGGGACACCCGCTGTCTCCTTGGGTCACTGCGACACCTACTGTCTCCTTGGGTCACTCTGTGGGACACCCGCTGTCTCATTGGGGTCACTCTATGGGACACCCGCTGTCTCCACTGGTGTCATGCTCACCAACACTATCGCCGTATCCGGAGAATCGCCCAGTGGACGCCACACCATCCCGATAGTTGACCAACACGCTGCCTCTGCCTCCACCGTCGCCGATGCCATCGGCCCAGGCGCCTTTGCTGCTTTGCGAAGTGGTTCCGCCGACGAGAACAACAGCCGGAGAGGCTGCCGATCCTGCCGTTGTCGTCTCGATCGACTTCGATCTCGCAGCTGGGCTCTCCGGTATCAATGGTGTCGCTTCGTAGTAAAGCCAGAACCCCGTGTAGCCCACACCAGCCACCAGGCCGGTGGTCAGCGACACACGGACCTCCGGGCCATCGGCCAGCATGGCTGACTCCATACGACGCTGGCCGCAGCGTCTCCAAACTTGAGGCGCATGCTGGACGGATTGACCGCTGTCAACCAACGTCAGACTGCTGTTGCAGTCGAGATCCAGGCTGTGCAGTGTTAAGCGAATCTTCTGTCGCTTGGGAGCACCGCTAGCATCAGTGAACAATGGCAAGCTGATCGTCAGGGTGCAGTTAAGTCCCGCCGGATATGCTTCCGGATAAGCCGGACTGATCACGTGACCCAACTGGCCAACCAACCGTCCGGTCTTGCAGACGTCGTGCAGTTCCTTAGCCGACACGCAGTCGTACACAGCCTGGTAGTAGGTCGGCCTGACCGGCTTCTGGCAGGCTCCGCTGGGCGCGATCGGGCCCGAGCTGCGCACGCTGGTGACGCAGTCGGTGAGACCGTTGCACACCCGGTTGAGACTGGCGTCCATGCGAAAGCAGTTGCCGCGGATGTGCCGGCAGTGGCCGCCAGTCCCAGCGCCAAAAAAGGAATGCTGGATGTGAATTCGCTGGCCGGGCGGGCAGCTCAGCTGAACTGGTGTTGTTGGCATGAATTTTGAATCGCCTACAGAGAAACTGCTGCTGTGGTCTTCCTCCAGACAGGTGGACATCACCGTGTGTTTGACGTCGCCCGCTGAAAATTTTGTCAATGGCAACGGGGGATCACTCAGAATAGTAGAGCATAAGAAGGATGGATAAATGAGCAGAGCAGCCACGCGACCATGCATGGTTTGATTCCGTACAAAACCGCATTCGTTTGGGCTTGTGTGCCCGGGGGTTGTCGCACGATTCACACACATCAGGGCCAACCCCGAAGGCACAGAGAGGTGTACATGCCTGACGATTAGAAAGTCTGGGCCGCTGTACAATTGCCTCATAAGCGAGTGGTTGGTTGTGGGACGATGTCGCCGAAGGCGTTGGGCCAGGGTGGCCAGCAGCCTCGTGCGAATATTTATTTCAGATAAAGGCGGGCTGAATGCTTACCTGCCGAAACTGAAAGCACCAACTGGACGAGTGACAGTAGCAACGGCCACAGCAACTGCAGCAGATTTATTTGATGATGAAGCATTGCCTGCCGTTGTCTGGATTTTTCCTGGCAGATATTTTTTTCACGCCTCCTCCTTCCAGGGCCAATTTGAAAGTTGACGCGGTCGGGGCGAAGTTGACGTGGCTGATCTGTTTTTTTCCTTTTGGTGAGCCTCGGTGCCCTGAGGAGCGGCTCGGCCTGGGGAGAAAAAAATACAAAACAGAGGCTTAAGTAGGGGAAGAGAGGGTAAAGTTTTTTGTCCACAAACGCTGAGTGAAATGGGAGAGACTTAAAAAGAGAGAGAGGAAGAGAGAGGGCGAGCGAGGGCGATACGGTGCAAAAATAGCCGCTAAAATGGAGAAAAATGACGGGCCAAAGGCAGCTTGTTGAGGCCTGTGACAAGCGGCAGTGCGCCTGCGGTGGCGAATGGGAAAAGGCTGCATATGAAATCGGAGGCCGCCGCAAAAAAATAGTCTTCTTGCCTGCGCGTCTTAAGAAAGAGGTGCCATTGCCGGCCATTTTTCTTTGGCAATATTCTCGAGGAAATTGGCTCGGCGCAGCTGGGCTGAAGAGGAGGTGAAGCTAAATGGAAGATGTCAGCAATTATTGGGGCAGCGGATGGAACATCGCCATGCCGGAATCGCCCCCTCCCCCCCCCCAGCCCGATGGCGCCCAAGTCTATGTCAAGCTCATCAGAGGAACGTCATCGAGACATTGCCGCCAATTCCTGCGCTTGTTTGCTGCAGTCTCCCTCTTTATCCGGCTGCCATCTGCGATCTGTTCCAGCCTCTCTCGATTCCCCTGCGTCTTCGTGTCGCGATCGACCTGCCCATTTTTTTCAACAGAAAAATTTGCAATCGTCTCTCCGCATACTTGAAGGGATGCGTGAAATTTAATCTGGGACGACCTGATGGCGATCGCGGCTGATCGGAGTTCCGCTCGGCTGCAGCTGCTTTCAATAATTCAGACCCCCGGGGATCGCTTCGATGCTCAGAACAAGGAATCCTTGATGCAGAGAACAGACGGCCCACTAAACCCCACCTGGCCAAAGCAATTATCTGCTTCGGATTTCGAATATCTTCGACAATCGCTTAATCCCACTGATAAGTAGGAAAATACCTGCATATTGACTTCGGTCTCCTATTTCCTGAATTCAGCTTTTCTAACTGGAATCGGCGTTGCCTTACCTGCAATTCGATGCGTTTGTTGTACCTTCTTGCACTTCGGGCAGCACGAACTCAAAGAGGAAGAAAGAAGGCGACCGATGGCGCTCTTGTGAGCTCAGAGCAATCCTGTATTATAGTCCTGCTGGGCTCAAGGTGGACGCAGCTGGGACACGGGGAGCAAGGGATGCGGCTAGCGAAGCAAAGCATCACGGCCCGGGGAGACGATGAGGCACCACTAAATTTCCAGGGGGGGGGGGGGCTGCGAACCCCGATTTTCCAGTCCGTCGGTCGTCGCCACCTCCGCACCGACCGAGTAGCCGGCCCCGCAGTTCGTCACCGCGCAAATCCCTTTTGCCTCCTTCATAAACGGATTGGCTCGAGTTACTCAGCTCTAGCAAGGCGACTCTGCAGGTTGTCAGCGCGTCACACGGGCAGGCCCTCTAATTAGTGTCGGACTCGGAAAATGAGCTGACTTCATCAATCGCCGAGGCGCCTGTGTCCCCAACATGGTTTGGGGGGGATTGACGAATTTCTGCATAGTTGGGCGATCGCGCGTGGCTTGCATTACCCTGCAGCCGTCTGATTTTTGTAATATTTGTGTAACACGCTACTGATAGTAAAGCGAGTTGTGTTTTAAAAACGAGCTAGCAAGGAGTAAAAGCAAACAGTCTTCGATCGTTTTTATGAAATGAAATTTCTTTCAGTGAAATGTAGATGACTCCCTTGCTCAAAATTTACAGCGCAAAGGAGCTACAGTTACATGCTAAATTCTGTGATTCACCTGTATTATTATTTCTAATACATGTAGCCCTCAAATAAAACATAGAAGTATCAGAGAAAAAGAGCATCTAATAATTATTTTAACATTATTTAGTATGTTGATTAGTAAAAACTGCAGACTGAGAAATAGTTAATTCTTCGTAACTTTCGAGACACAGCTATATGTATCGAAAAGTGATAAAATGGACTAACAATTTGATGACGCTGCAGTGCACATGTCTTTCTTTCCCCGAATCAGCAAGACACGGCCGGCTCCGGCACTTGAATCAGAGCCAGGCGAGCTCGCCTGAGCAGACGCAGCGCCCAGCTTAGTTCGAAGTCGTCAGTAGCTGTCAGTGCGTCGTACGTAGCCAGGATGAGACTCGCCCGCTGCTCGCTTGCGATTCTCACCAGAGTTTCCACCCGGCTGCGGCCGAACGCGTGAATATAGCGGAACGCAGCGCAGTCGCGCGCTTTCAGCTGCTTCGCTAGGCGCTCCTCGCGTCGGACAGACTCGGCCAGCTGCCGCTCCATGGTTGCCTCAATCGGCGAGACTGGCAACCGTTTGCGTCTCTCAGCATCGGCCTCGTTGTCTGCTACAGTGGTCTCGATCGACCACTCGCTGCCCCCACCGTTCAGACCGTCCACGCAGCCGCTGTCCGCATCGGGAGCCAGCAGGTCCCGCAGCGTCGGCACCAGAACGCTGACGAACACGAGACGGTCCCCAGCTCGCTTCAAATTGGCGGCGTACCAGTCGGCGATGTGCAAGTTCGTGTCTAGGCTGGGAACCACCGGTACCAGGATGGACCGTTCGACGCTCATCTTCAGCTCCCAACCCGGACTTCTCCGTCGCGTTTTCGCGTTAAAATTTTCAAGATTCGCCCTCGGGTTATCCAGGTCTTTACGCTGCGTCTGCACTGAAATATAACTGTCGCACCGCACGGTAGGACAGTCTGCGCCTGTCAGTCACGTTCTGTCAGTCACGTGGTCGCCAATTGACAGACAAGCGAACCGTCTTGGCGAACAAGGGGGGGGCTGTTCAGAAGCTGACAAGGGACAAAGTGCGCTAAGATCTTGAACCTTTATTTATGCAGACTATTGACCCTCTTTGGCTGTCTTCCACTGATGAAGCTGTTATATAGCTTTCTCATGCCTGTCCAATGCTAAATTTGGACTAGTACAGAATCTTGCCATGTACTGTGTTCACGAGTGGAAGCAATATTTGCCAAAAGCAGGCGCTCGATTCCGGTACACATAAGTCTCTGCCTCTGCATGCACAACAAGCGATTTCGCATTCTGCAGGGGGTCCGTTCACCAGTGCAGATGCATCAGAGAATTTGACCGAGAATTTGCTACTGAGGACTGAAGGCGACCTCTTTTTTGTCTGGATCGCCGTCAGCTGCTGCGATATGCGATATGCCTTTTGGCACATTTGGTGCTGCATCTTTTTAAAGTGTTTCTCTTGTGCCATTTCTTTGTCTTTCTGTCGGTTGCCGAAGTGGCGGGTCGGTGCGAGTGTGTTTTCTTGTAAATGGGTCTGGCGGAGTCACGTGAGTTGAATTCTATTTGGTGTTATAATCACTAATGAATTCTTGGGCATCTAATTTTCATGTAGACAAATGGATTTGCCTTTATCCTACGCTAGTTAAACTATTTGATTCTCTCTCATTTAGTTCTTCAGAGGGTCCCAACTGCCTCAATGCCAATGGTCCTTTGGAGGGTGCCAGTGCCCAAGATGGTCCTTTGGAGGGTGCCAGTGCCCCCGATGGTCCTTTGGAGGGTGCCAGTGCCCCCGATGGTCCTTTGGAGGGTGCCAGTGCCCCCGATGGTCCTTTGGAGGGTGCCATCGCCCCCAAATGGTCCTTTGGAGGGACAATTGCCCCTAATGGTCCTTTGGAGGTGGCCATTGCCCCCGATGGTCCTTTGGAGGGTACCATTGTCCCCAATGGTCCTTTGGAGACAGGCCATTGCCTTAATGGTACTTTTGATTCGGAGTGCCATTGCCCCAAACCCAATGGTCCTTTGGAGTGTGCCACTACCCCCAATAGTCCTTTGGATGGTGCCACTACCCCCAATGGTTCTTTGGAGGGCTTTGTTCTTGGTGGGCGCCGCTACTAACAACACAGTTGGTCGACAGGTCAATTGATGGGATACATCGATCCGATCTGCACTTATAGTACCTTTTTCCTTTGATGGGTGTTAATACGACCACTAGCTCAACGGCGATCCTTTTGGTGCAAGTTAGAAAGTCTTTCGGTATATTTTCAGTGCTTTCTGATCGGATAAAATAAAATCCGTGAGCAGTTTTTTAGCAAATTGCGTTTAAATTGCCCGCCAAAGTACAGAGTCGGGCAAGGTAGCGTGGCCGAGTGGTCTAAGGCGCTGGATTTAGGCTCCAGTCCGAAAGGGCGTGGGTTCGAATCCCACCGCTGCCAAATATATTTTGACATCCTTACGTCGCAGTTTCTGGTCATATTTTTGTAAATAGCATTTTCAAATTTATATTTGCATTTTAATTTATCTCTTCGTGACATAACTTTTATCTTGATTATAACATGATTTATTATTATAACTGTTTTTGAATTTTTGCGCGTAAATTCTTCAGCGATCGAAAATTCTACCTTAATGTCTAATGGAAAAGTACCTACTTACAGTAGACAGTATAGAATATTTAGCCAACATTCGATACAAATACTGAAATAGTTATAATTGGTCATCTAATTTTATGTTAGAGATGTTAGAAAATAAAAATTGTCCGCTACAGTGATGAAATGACCATACAAAATGTGTATGTGATATTTGTGCTATCATGATAAGTTAATAAGTTAATATTTAAATAAGTCAAATTCTACAAAAATCTAAATTTTTCAATTGTACAAAGTTCTTAGAAGTCTTATTTCTTGTCTATCCTAAGCTGTCTATTTCTATCTATCAATTTTATGTTTTCTTTGTTTGTTTATGCCCGAGCGATTTTTGCGTATGCATTCGATTTGTCTGCATTGCATTTTTTCTCTGCATTATGTGAATTTCGATACATATCGCCTACTCATTTCTATTAAATTTTGTGGTAAAATTTTGTCATCGTAAAATTTGTCCTAAAAAGTTCTCCATTTTTCGATTTTTTGAGCTAAGAATCTGTATGCACATGTATGAATTTATTGTTTCTCACGATAAACCACGAGTATACTGAAATGTTTTTTCTCAAATATTATTATATATGGAATTCTCTTCGAATTTAGTGGCTTTTCTTTAGTTTCAGCATATTATTTTTAGTATATAGGATTGATACTGTACTAAAACACTATAGATTTTTTAATAATCAATACTCCTATCTCCCTCTCTCTCTAAGTCTTCTATCTTTCTACTCACTTATCTCCTCTCTCCTCTATCTACTCTTTTACCCCTGTACTCTATTTAATCTCTAATCTCACTAATATCTACTCGACTACTCTCCCCATCCCATATCTACTTAGCCCCAAAATCTGGAATGCGTTGGAGCGACTTAGCAAGATCAGATCAAAAAGATTTTGTCAAGGCAGCCGCCGGATCGCATTGGAAGGTCAACAAAGAAGCAAAGCGCGGCCGATAAGAAACTCCGGCGCCCAAACCAGCAAAAATGTCAAACTCGCCGCTGCCAAAACTTTCGCGTCGGCGATTCGGTTGTAAAAACCGTTGGTTGTGGTTGTAAAAGCTCTCGCCAAGCAACAGGCGCGCACACGATTCCTGTAAAATATACCGTAGATCCAAATACCTGCGCCAGGTGAGTGGGGGGAACTTTCTCGAAGTCTGCCGACTGCGGCGGGGTTTTAACTTGTATGGCTTTGTGAGCCTTGATCCCTGGCATTTTCTTCGGGCAAATTTGGGATCCGGGATGCCTGTGAGTCACCCAGCCTGCTATCTATCTATCTATCTATCTATCTATCTATCTATCTATCTATCTATCTATCTATCTATCTATCTATCTATCTATCTATCTATCTATCTATCTATCTATCTATCTATCTATCTATCTATCTATCTATCTATCTATCTATCTATCTATCTATCTATCTATCTATCTATCTATCTATCTATCTATCTATCTATCTATCTATCTATCTATCTATCTATCTATCTATCTATCTATCTATCTATCTATCTATCTATCTATCTATCTATCTATCTATCTATCTATCTATCTATCTATCTATCTATCTATCTATCTATCTATCTATCTATCTATCTATCTATCTATCTATCTATCTATCTATCTATCTATCTATCTATCTATCTATCTATCTATCTATCTATCCATAATGGTGGAATGGGAGACAAAGGTGGCAGTGCAGAGAATCAGAAGCTCCCCTCTTTATTCACGCATCCCTTTAGCACCCTCGCGACCCCGCCTGCCCTTTGCAAGAAGGCTAATTAGATCGCCACCCCTCTCCAGAGTCTCCGGGGCTTCCTTCGATATGCAGGGCGGGTTTAGCCAGTGCAAACTGCGAATGGAGGCCGCACCCTTATGGCACGGTTTGATATTGAAAACTGGGGCCTTGTGGAAGCGTGGCAGGCCAGGCTGCGCTGTCTGGGCTGATGGGGATTGCGGGGACATAAAAATTCAGAACGCTCCGGGATTCAAACAAAGGTTGGTCGGGTTTAAGAGGCTTCTGGAGCCTCTGGGAAACTGAGCTTTGGATAGGGGTACAGGAAGGGGTGGAAGTGGTAGGGGATTCGAAGGAATCGCTGGAATCAGTCAGTAGATAGCAATAAAACTCGACTTCTGTAGGCTTAAACAGAAGGAAGAAGCCAAGGTTATCCCCACCTAACAGGGCCTCGATCTGGATAAGTCTGGAGTCCTTGCTGGATTTCTAGACAAATTTTAATTCAAAATTTTGCAAATGCTTCATATAATAGTAGTGGCTCCAGCTAGCTAGAAATACATGTGATATGTTAAGTACTCACCCACCCAAAGTGCCCACTTTGGAGGACAGAGTGTGCCCCCCAAAGACAGTCAATGTGCCCCCCCTTAAGGACAGTCAGTGTGCCCCCAAAGACAGTCAGTGCCCCCCCAAAGACAGTTAGTGCCCCCCAAAGACAGTCAGTGCCCCCAAAGACAGTCAGTGCCCCCCCCAAAGACAGTTAGTGCCCCCCCAAAGACAGTCAGTGCCCCCCAAAGACAGTCAGTGCCCCCCCCGAAAGACAGTCAGTGCCCCCCCAAAGACAGTCAGTGTGCCCCCTCAAAGACAGTCAGTGCCCCCCCCAAAGACAGTCAGTGTGCCCCCTCAAAGACAGTCAGTGCCCCCCCAAAGACAGTCAGTGCCCCCCCAAAGGCAGTCAGTGTGCCCCCCTCAAAGACAGTCAGTGCCCCCCCCAAAGACAGTCAGTGCCCCCAAAGGCAGTCAGTGTACCCCCCCCCCCAAAGACAGTCGGTGTGCCCCCCCCCCAAAGACAGTCGGTGTGCCTCCCCCCCCAAAGACAGTCGGTGTGCCCCCCCCCAAAGACAGTCGGTGTGCCCCCCCCCAAAGACAGTCGGTGTGCCCCCCCCCAAAGACAGTCGGTGTGCCCCCCCCCAAAGACAGTCGGTGTGCCCCCCCCCAAAGACAGTCGGTGTGCCCCCCCCCAAAGACAGTCGGTGTGCCTCCCCCCCCAAAGACAGTCGGTGTGCCCCCCCCCAAAGACAGTCGGTGTGCCCCCCCCCAAAGACAGTCGGTGTGCCCCCCCCAAAGACAGTCGGTGTGCCCCCCCCAAAGACAGTCGGTGTGCCTCCCCCCCCAAAGACAGTCGGTGTGCCCCCCCCCCAAAGACAGTCGGTGTGCCCCCCCCCAAAGACAGTCGGTGTGCCCCCCCCAAAGACAGTCGGTGTGCCCCCCCCCCCAAAGACAGTCGGTGTGCCCCCCCCCTCAAAGACAGTCGGTGTGCCCCCCCCCCAAAGACAGTCGGTGTGCCCCCCCCAAAGACAGTCGGTGTGCCCCCCCCCAAAGACAGTCGGTGTGCCCCCCCCAAAGACAGTCGGTGTGCCCCCCCAAAGACAGTCGTGTGCCCCCCCCCAAAGACAGTCGGTGTGCCCCCCCCCAAAGACAGTCGGTGTGCCCCCCCCCAAAGACAGTCGGTGTGCCCCCCCCAAAGACAGTCGGTGTGCCCCCCCCCAAAGACAGTCGGTGTGCCCCCCCCCAAAGACAGTCGGTGTGCCCCCCCCCAAAGACAGTCGGTGTGCCCCCCCCAAAGACAGTCGGTGTGCCTCCCCCCCCCAAAGACAGTCGGTGTGCCCCCCCCCAAAGACAGTCGGTGTGCCCCCCCCCCCAAAGACAGTCGGTGTGCCCCCCCCCAAAGACAGTCGGTGTGCCCCCCCCAAAGACAGTCGGTGTGCCCCCCCCCAAAGACAGTCGGTGTGCCCCCCCCCCAAAGACAGTCGGTGTGCCCCCCCCCAAAGACAGTCGGTGTGCCCCCCCCAAAGACAGTCGGTGTGCCCCCCCCAAAGACAGTCGGTGTGCCTCCCCCCCCAAAGACAGTCGGTGTGCCCCCCCCAAAGACAGTCGGTGTGCCCCCCCCCAAAGACAGTCGGTGTGCCCCCCCCTCAAAGACAGTCGGTGTGCCCCCCCCCCAAAGACAGTCGGTGTGCCCCCCCCCAAAGACAGTCGGTGTGCCCCCCCCCCAAAGACAGTCGGTGTGCCCCCCCCAAAGACAGTCGGTGTGCCCCCCCCAAAGACAGTCGGTGTGCCCCCCCAAAGACAGTCGGTGTGCCCCCCCCAAAGACAGTCGGTGTGCCCCCCCCCCAAAGACAGTCGGTGTGCCCCCCCCAAAGACAGTCGGTGTGCCCCCCCCAAAGACAGTCGGTGTGCCCCCCCCCCCAAAGACAGTCGGTGTGCCCCCCCCCAAAGACAGTCGGTGTGCCCCCCCCCAAAGACAGTCGGTGTGCCCCCCCCCAAAGACAGTCGGTGTGCCCCCCCCAAAGACAGTCGGTGTGCCCCCCCCCAAAGACAGTCGGTGTGCCCCCCCCAAAGACAGTCGGTGTGCCCCCCCCAAAGACAGTCGGTGTGCCCCCCCCAAAGACAGTCGGTGTGCCCCCCCCAAAGACAGTCGGTGTGCCCCCCCCCAAAGACAGTCGGTGTGCCCCCCCCAAAGACAGTCGGTGTGCCCCCCCCCAAAGACAGTCGGTGTGCCCCCCCCAAAGACAGTCGGTGTGCCCCCCCCCAAAGACAGTCGGTGTGCCCCCCCCAAAGACAGTCGGTGTGCCCCCCCCAAAGACAGTCGGTGTGCCCCCCCCAAAGACAGTCGGTGTGCCCCCCCCAAAGACAGTCGGTGTGCCCCCCCCAAAGACAGTCGGTGTGCCCCCCCCAAAGACAGTCG
Organism: Macrostomum lignano; assembly: GCA_002269645.1. NCBI lineage: Eukaryota > Metazoa > Platyhelminthes > Macrostomidae > Macrostomum > Macrostomum lignano. Next base: position 107,261 of record NIVC01003266.1, read on the forward strand.
GTGTGCCCCCCCCCCAAAGACAGTCGGTGTGCCCCCCCCAAAGACAGTCGGTGTGCCCCCCCCAAAGACAGTCGGTGTGCCCCCCCCCCAAAGACAGTCGGTGTGCCCCCCCCAAAGACAGTCGGTGTGCCCCCCCCAAAGACAGTCGGTGTGCCCCCCCCCAAAGACAGTCGGTGTGCCCCCCCCAAAGACAGTCGGTGTGCCCCCCCCCCAAAGACAGTCGTGTGCCCCCCCCAAAGACAGTCGGTGTGCCCCCCCCCAAAGACAGTCGGTGTGCCCCCCCCCAAAGACAGTCGGTGTGCCCCCCCCCAAAGACAGTCGGTGTGCCCCCCCCAAAGACAGTCGGTGTGCCCCCCCCCCCAAAGACAGTCGGTGTGCCCCCCCCAAAGACAGTCGGTGTGCCCCCCCAAAGACAGTCGGTGTGCCCCCCCCCAAAGACAGTCGGTGTGCCCCCCCCAAAGACAGTCGGTGTGCCCCCCCCAAAGACAGTCGGTGTGCCCCCCCAAAGACAGTCGGTGTGCCCCCCCCCAAAGACAGTCGGTGTGCCCCCCCCAAAGACAGTCGGTGTGCCCCCCCAAAGACAGTCGGTGTGCCCCCCCAAAGACAGTCGGTGTGCCCCCCCAAAGACAGTCGGTGTGCCCCCCCCAAAGACAGTCGGTGTGCCCCCCCCAAAGACAGTCGGTGTGCCCCCCAAAGACAGTCGGTGTGCCCCCCCCAAAGACAGTCGGTGTGCCCCCCCCAAAGACAGTCGGTGTGCCCCCCAAAGACAGTCGGTGTGCCCCCCCAAAGACAGTCGGTGTGCCCCCCCCAAAGACAGTCGGTGTGCCCCCCCAAAGACAGTCGGTGTGCCCCCCCCAAAGACAGTCGGTGTGCCCCCCCAAAGACAGTCGGTGTGCCCCCCCCAAAGAC